>PVKC010031061.1:0-14640 GCA_004027635.1 Crocidura indochinensis
TTTTGGGTCACACCCGGCAGTGCTCAGGGATTACTCCTGGCTCCATGCTCAGAAATTGCTCCTGGCAGGCACGGGGGACCATATGGGGCACCGGGATTCGAACCGATGACCTTTTGCATGAACGGCAAACGCCTTACCTCCATGCTATCTCCCGGGCCCCGCAAAAATGACTTTTATTTTTCTTAAAACCCATAGATGAGTGAGACTATTCTGCGTCTCCCTCTCTCTCTCTCTCCCTCTGACTTATTTCACTCAGTATGGTAGATTCCATGTACATCCATGTATAGGAAAATTTCATGACTTCATCTCTCCTGACAGCTCCATAATATTCCATTGTGCATATGTACCACAGTTTCTTTAGTCATTCCTCCGTTGAATGGCATCTTGGTTGTTTCCAGAGCCTGGCTATTGTGAATAGTGCTGCAATAAAAATAAGTGTGAGGAAGGGGTTTTTGTATTGAATTCTTGTGTTCTTAGGGTATATCCCTAGGAATGGAATAGCAGGGTCAAATTGAGCTTCTTAATATTTTTAATAACATTTATTGAGACAAATATGAATTACAAGTTGTTCACAGTTATATTAAGGTATATAATGACAGTGAATTATAGCAATTCCCACCACCAGTGTTGGCCTCCCTCTACCACTGTTCCCAGCATGCATCCCATACCTCCACTCTTAGCACCCTGGAGTTCTAGAGTTATAGCTCCTATTTGTGTATAGCTTGCTGTAGTTTGGGTCTCTTGATTCTATTTTCATTGACTTTAGGTTGTTATTTAGGTCTAAACAATTTTTATTTCTACTCAGTGCTCATTAGAACTCTTTGCCCCTAGTACCAGCCACATTTTTTTCCTGAATTTGTAGGAAGACATAGAAATATGAGGCAGAACAAGATGATTCATGTTCTATGGTTTTGTAAAATAAAAGGCAAATGGGAGCCCCTGTCTAGAAGCTATAAATACAGATTTAAAAGAAGAAAAATGACAAAAGAAAGAAAGAAAATAAGGGAGACTGATGCAGCAATTTTTGTTTGCTTGTTTGTTTGTTTTTGCATAGGCATAATAAATATTGGGGAAATTAAAAAGGAAATTCCATTGGCCTAAGAGATACATTGTGTCTCTACCCTTGAAGCATATTGTCATGAGACCAATACAGGCTCCGGGCATGTTTGTTGTCATAGTCCAAGTTTTTTCTTTATGGTGCCAGGAAACACTCTGCTTAGTCATGGTTCTTGTAGTCATTCCTTTGTAATTAGTGATCCTGGTTTTTGCACAGATCCTAGGACAAAGTGTCTTCAGATTTCATCTCACCATTAAGTTATGAGGTAGGCCAATCTGACCTTAGATCAAGTTGTTGCTGTTTCCTCGTTATCAGGGTGTCATAAGAACCTACTCTGGCACAAGTTGGTGCCATAGTGGTATTAGGGACTCCCCAGGGGGAAGTATAATTCCTGATGCTGCTGCAGAGATCTGTGCCAGTTCTAAGTTAGGGATCAGGGTTCAAGATTGGACAGTCATTGTCCAATCTTAGATATGAGGTCTAAGTCGAATTCCTATGACACATGTTCAGGGTGGAAGGTGTCACTGTATTATAAAATTTATGGCTTCTAATTTCTATTAGATAAGAGCTTATTTCTATACATAAGATTTCCCAATTTTAGTGTGCCTTTGTAAAAAGGAAAGATGCCATATTATATTATTAGTGCATTTGGGGGTAAAAATGACAAATTATACAATCTCTGTGTCCTGATTTTGATCTGAGCTTTTATCCCAGCAAAACTTTTCTACTAGAATTTCTTACTAAGCAGAACCAAAAAAAATGGGGGGTGGTGGAAGAGGCCACCTCTACATTTGGAAATAAACACACTAAGATTTATAACTATTAAGGAAATAAACATACAAAGAAAATATCAATATCCCCATTAAGTCATTTGAGATAGTCTTGGGGGGGGATAAGATCCAGGGCACATTTTTGTCCCACACTATGATATTTTTGAGTCTGAAAAATGGTTTACAGCAGTAACGGATCAGGTAGTGTCCTTGAGCTGGGAGACCCTTTGGAGCTAAATCCAATAGTAAGCAACAGTACACATTGAGGAGGGGAGGTGAGAGAACAAGGTCCACATAAAATGAGTCAGCAGGAGTGGTGACAGCTGCTTCTTGCCTGGATGAGAGATGTGGGACTGAGGGGGTATCCTTTCACTTTGACAGCTGGGGGCAAGGTGATAGTCTCAGTTCCTACAGAGTTAAGAACGAAAAGTAATGAGGGTTAATTAGGGAGAGATAACAGATCAGGATTGAGGAGGTGAGAGGATGAAAGGATTTTTTAATAGGGGAGGAGATTAATATGGGGCTATATACAATATAGGCATAAATTATTTACGATACAAATTAGGCAAATATATAAAAGTCCACTTCATGCACACTCATGACCACTTAAAGATAGACATTAAAGATCTCTTCATAGGTTGTAGTTGGAGGCCTGACTCTTATGAAATGGGTTAGAAAGCTTGAAAAATAATTAAATTTAAAGTAATTAAATAAATAAATAAATAGATTAGAAAACAAATTGGGCTAGTACATTGGAGAAAAAGGTTTTCCAATTTCTAGGCACTGCATCAATAGCAGGAGTAAACTTTGCTAAATGAAGCTTTTGGGTATAGATTGTGCTTGGAGAATTTCAGAATAAAGGTAGTTTTCACATCTAGAGTACTAAGCATATGGTAGTGAGCACTATAAGAGGAGCATACCCTACATAATATCATCCACCATGTCTTGTGCATTGAAGTAATAGTGATTTGTAAAAACATTTGAAAAATGTTTTTAATTTGTAAAATCTTGATGAGCGGGGCCTGTACTCTTAGTGTACTCTTGCCTATTTCAGTGGTCTCTGTGGTCATAAGCTTTAGGTCATAGTAGCAGACATAATCAAAAGAAAATGGGTAAATTGGAGTAAGTTGTCAAGACATTGTCATAGTGAGCACTGTATTTGAATTCTAATGTGATAGAATTGAGAAATTAGGGTGACCAATCTATATCTCCAAGAACTGTAGACAAATAACTTGAAGAGTGAATTTATACATAATAAATTTAAGGTACTAAAACATACTGATAGTGAGCACTGCAGTGAGAATCCCTGGCATACAATCATATCCTGCACCTGATTCTGTAGATAAAAACATTAGAACATTATTATAGACCTTTTTAGTGAGAGGTTGAACACCGGTTCAATCTAAATAGCTGTTTCCATTATTTCAGGTTTCTTTGTAGTATAAAAGAGAGTAAAGGCTTTGTGTTTCTCCTCTTCTACTTGAGTTGTTCCCTTCTCCTCAATATACCCTGGCACCTATGGTGTTTGTGGTATCTATCCTTGAGTTAGACCATTATGTTTCTTCATGGAGTTATTCTAAATTCCATATATAAAATATATCATTCTGCATTTATCCTTCTTTTTCTGGCTGACTTCATTTAACATAAAATTTTCTATTTCTATCCATGTTGCTGCAAATTGCATGATTATATCATTTATTTCTGCTATATAGCATTCCATTGTGTATATCAGTGGTCCTCAAACTACAGCCCACGGGCCACATATTGTATTTTTTCCCATTTTGTTTCTTCACATCAAAATAAGATGTATGCAGTGTGCATAGGAATTTGTTCATAATTTTTTCCCTGTTTGAATTCCTTTGATTCTCTTCTCTTGTCTAATTGCTATTTCTAGGGCTTCTAATATTATGTTGAAGAAGTGTGGAATGAGCAGACAACATTGCCTAGTGCCTGACCTCGGTGGAAATGCTTTCAGCTTTTCATTTTTAAGGATAATGTTGGCTGTGGACTTCTTATAGATAGCTGATACTATCTCGAGGATAGTTCCTTAGAACCCTATTAGCTGAATGTTTTCTTCATGAATGGGTTTTGAATTTTGTCCAATGCCTTCTCTGCATTGATTGACATGATCATGTGGTTTTCTTTTTCTTTTTTGTTGATGTGGTATATGATGTTGATTGATTTGCATATGTTGAACCATCCTAGCTTCTCTGAGATGAAATCTACGTGGTCATGGTTTATAATTTTTTTTTGATATGTTGCTGCATTCGGTTTGCTAAGATTTTGTTAAGGATTTTTACATACATGTTTATTAGAGATAATGATCTATAGTTTTCTTTCTTAGTGGTATCTTTGTCAACTTTGCGAATGAGCATGATATTAGCCTCAAAAAAAAAAAAGAATTCTGGAGGATTCCTGTCTTTTCAATCTTTTGGAGGAGCCTAAGGATCAATGGTACTAATTCTTTAAATGTTTGATAGAATTCACCTGTAAAGCCATCTGTTCTTGAACTTTTATTCTTGGTATCTTAATTACTGTTTTAATTTCCTCAGTTGTGATTGTTCTGTTTAGGCTTTCTACTTCCTCCTTATTAAATCTCAGGAGATGATATTTTTCCAGAAATCTGTCCATTTCTTCTGGGTTCTCTAACTTAACTGAGTACACTTGTCTTATAGGGTATTTGGTATAATTCTTATATTTGTGATTTTATGTAAGTTAGGTGTGGTCTACCTTAGAAAAGGTTCCATGTGCACTCAAGAAGAATGCATTCTGCTTTCTGAGGATGGAGGGCCTTGTACAAATCCATTAGCTTTAGTTCTTCTAGTTTTTCATTTACGGTTGTTATGTCTTTGCTAGTGTTCTGTATGGTGCATTTGTCTAGTGGCGATAATGTTTTGTTAAAATCTTCCACTGCTATTTCCATCCATGTATTTCTTCAGGTGTGTGAGAAAAAGCCTTATATATTTTGCTGGTTATACATCTGAAGCATAAATGTTGGTCAGAGTTAGTATTTCTTGGTTTAATGTTACTCTGATCAATAAGTAGTGTCTATCTTTGTCTCTAGTACCTTTTTGAAGTTGAATGCAATTTGGTCTGATATGAATATGGATATCCCAGACACCCCCGCCCAGTGACCTGTATAATTTATTTCCATCCTTTTACTTTTAGCTTTTGTCTATCCTGAACTTTTAAGTGTGTTTCCTGCAGGCAGCTGATATCTGAGCTTTGTTTCCTGATCCAATCCTCTATTCTGTGTTTAATGAGTTTAGTCAATTGACATTTAAAAATTATTGTCATTTAGGGTTATTGTCAAGTATATTGTTTAGGGTTTTTGTTACAATTGGGAATTTGGTTTGTGTAATTGCTCTTTAAATAGTTCATGTGGGGTCTGTTTGGTTAGCTCAAATATTGCAAGTTATTTTTTGTCAAAGAATGTTTTTATTTCTGTCACATGTAAATAAGGTTTTACTGGGTATTAGATTCTAGATTGGAAGTTACTTTCATTTAGTAGTTTAATTATGTCATTCCACTGGCTTCTTGCCTGAATTGTTTCAAGTGGAAGGCCTGATTTGATTCTTATGTTCCTTCCTTTGTACTTGAGATTTTTTTTCTCCCTTATTGCTATTGCTTTGAAGAATTATTCTTTTTTTATTTTGATTACTATATCTTTTCTTTTCTTTTCTTTTTTTTGGGGGGGAGCACACACGATGATGCTCAGGGATTACTCTGGACTCTGTGCTTAGAAATTGCTCCTGGCTTGGGGGACCATATGGAACACTGAGGGATCGAACCAAGGTTGTTCTAGGTTAGCACATGCAAGGCAGATGACCTACTGCTTGCATCACTGCTCTGACCTCTGTTTATTATATGTCTTGGGGCTCATCTGTTAGGCTCTATTTTTTGGTACTCTTTTCATGTCTTGGATTTGTATAGCCATCTCTTTCCAGAGAGTGGGAAAAATTCTCTGTAATTATTTCCCTCACTACTTGTTTTCTCCCTTTCCTTTTTTCTCCCCTGCTGGTATTCCTATTAGTCATAGATTATTTCTTTTATCGTAGTTCATTAAGTACCTTACATTTTTTCAATGCTTTGTCTCCCATTTCCTTATTAACATTTTTGTTGTTGTTGGCTTATATTTTGTCTTTAAGTTCATCCATGCGGCTATGTGTGTAATTTTGCTATTATGACTTGCTAGGATATTTTTAGTTATCTAAGTTCATTTGTATGAATCTTCTCAGCTTCTGAGAGTTCTTTGAGTTGTTTGAATTGTTCAACTATGGATTTCTTAATTTTTTTTGGTTAGTGATTCTTTGAATTCCATTGCTAAGACATTAAATGCTTATGTCCTCATCTATAGCATTTGTGCTCTTTGGAGGACTTGGAAATTTGCTAGGATTTCTTTCCATATTCTCAGCTGGTCGTGTTTTCCTTAGTTTCCCCATTGCTCTTTGCATTGAGTGGGTTGGAGTGCCAGAGTGTCAGGATGTTTAAAAATAGTGGTCTAGCACTTCTTTTTGTACTGTTGAGATGTTTCACCTTTTTCCCCTTGGTATCTCAAACCCATGATGAGAGCCTCTAGAAGGACTCCGTCCATTTTCGGCATATTTTATTTTTACTCCAGTTTATCACTTTTCTCTTCTTCAAACAAAACCACATAACTGGAATTATCTAGTACCTCCTCCCAGTTAGAGGAGGAAACAAAGGAGGTACCAAGACCAAAACAGGTGTGGGACCACTAAGTAGTAAGCTAGGCTCAGAGAACCACGCATTCTAGCAGCCCCAGGGGTGATGGAGGAGGATATGGGAGGTAGGATGGGAATGGAGGTGTAGGGAGGATAATTCGGTGATGGGAATCTCCCTGATATTATGTTAATATGTACCTAAAATATTATTGCCAACAATATGTAAGCACTATGATCAAAATAAAAATCATATTTAAAAAAAATAGTGGTCTAGAAACGCCATCATCCATGACTGAGAGGAAAGTTTCCAGACATCACAAATGGACCTAGGGGAGAGAAGAAGAGCATTTATGGAACCTGTCGTTATCCTATGACAGTGTACTTTAAGGGCAGGGAAACCCTGTATCTCTTAGGCCAAGGGAATTCCTTTTCTAATCTCCCCAATATTTACTGTGCCTATGCAAAAAAAACACAAATTAATTTTTGTTATTGCTGTTGTTGCTTGTTTTTGTTTTTTGTTTGTGCTTTGTTTTGCTTTTTTTTTATGTCGGGACCATGATTACTGTTTGGTTGCTGTCTTTATTGCTGTGGTGCTTATTGCTGTGGTGCTTTTCAGGGTTTTTTTGTTTAATTTTCTTGTATTCTTGTTATGCTTTTCTTCCTTTTACTCTTTCTTCTCTTAAATTAATATTTATAACCTCTATAAGGACTCTTCCCATTTTTTGCTTGTTTGATTTTTGCCCCCCCCCTTTTTTTCTTTCCTTCTAACAGAACCATATAACTTGAACCATCTTGTTCTGCCTCACAAATTGAGGGAGAAATAATGGAGGGTACCATGACTAAACAGTCATATAAACATCGAGTAGAAATAAAAAAATGATCAGATTTAAACACCAAATCCAAAGCCAATGACAACAGAATCGATACCCAATCCACCATAAACTAGACACAGAGGAGACCACTTATACTAGCAGCTGGGGCAGGGGGTTAAGGGAGGGGTTTGTGGACGCATGCTGGGAACAGGGGTGGAGGGAGAACAACATTGGTGATGGAAATGCCCCTGATTCAATGTCACTATAATCTAAAGAAAAAAAATAAAATAATGGCCTGTTTAATTGTGTAAGAGGTGATTGGAGTTATATCTGTTTTGGGGTTTATTTATTCTAGGTAATCGATGTTGCCCAAGTACAAAAGTAGTATTATACACTGGTTTGATGGGTTGTTCTTCTGTTTTTGCGGTTGTATATTTTCTTGGGCTTTTGAGATGGTGGTTAGAAGGTCTGAAGGTGGAAGGATGAGGGAGGGGCTGTTTTGCATATGCCGAATGTATGGGATGACCCTGAGGTCACTGTATACCACCCCGCTGAGCTATGGTCTACTAGGTTATAGTTTGTGTGGGTTTGGTGGTGGTTTGGGGCTGTCCTTACTGGGCTTTTTGTCCTGAGTGGGCTTAGGAAATTTGAAATGGTAGCTGCGAGCAATACTTTTAATTTTAATAGTTTTTGTCTTTTAGGTCACCCTGGTGATGCTCATGGACTATTCCTGACTCTATACTTAGGAATTATTTTTGGCAGGGCTCAAGGGACCATATGGGCAGCTGAGGATTGAACCTGGATCAGGGATATGTAGGTAAGTTCCTTACTAAATGTACTATGTCTCTTATCTCTTAAATTTTTTCTTAGGGTTGGCAAATTATGGGACTATATGTAAAAAAAAATGTGACTTTTCAATCTAAAAATTTATTGGTATTTTATCTGAAACAAACTTTTTTTTTTGAAACAAACTATTTTGGATTCACCTTGAGACCAGATGATAATATTGTTCCCTCTGTAAAAATACTAGATCCAGGGAAGAAAAAGGGTTGATTACAGTTGTTACTGGACAGGTAACACTTAAAATCATTTGTCATGCCACTTCACTGCACATACAAAATGCTTCCAATTTTCTTTTCCCCTTACAGCTTGGCACACTAGTTTATTTAAAATCATCACTATATTGCAGACATGCTCTTTCCAAAGCTCTGTAAATGGTGATTTCAGTGGAAGAAGTGCATATCTGACACATGGATCATTAGTTGTCTTATTACAACATGCAAGTTTCCGAATATGTTTTTGAATGTATCTTGTTTGAATTTTTGTCACTGAGTTTCCCTACTGGCCTGCTGTGTCACTGGTGGGATATAATTTCTTTGTGCTGAGGTTTCCTAAGAGGATAAACAAACACGCTCTATCCTACTATTGGTTTCTAAATAGAGCACATAACGATGCCCAATAACGAAAGAATTTTAAAGAGGTTAAAGGAAGAATTGACTGTTAAGTGATATCTTTGCTATTTTATAGATGACTTAATTCTTATGATTCCTCTATGAAATGAGTATCTTCTTAATCTTTAGTTCTTAAAGGAAAATAATTAGAAAAAAATTCCTTGTGCTACTGGAATTGTGATGGGAAATAGAATTTCTGCCTAGATGTCGGAATATGAAGTTTTTTCCCAACTTATTCAACAACTGGTTTGTTGTGATTGTGGTTGTTATTGTTTGCTTTTCTGAAACAAGATATTAATAAGATTTTTTTTGTACCAAAAGAAAGGGTTATACATTGAGATATTTTGATATAAATCACAGATTGCATCACCTCATCCTTTTCTAAAATTCTCTGATCACCTTCAAGGGAAAAGGGCTGGGGAAAAGCTGGCTCTAGCTTAGGATGTAGACTCAGTTCCTGAAATTTATAATAATCAAAATATTAATGAAGTGGTCGATACAAATGCTGTTTGTGTAGAATGCCTAAGTAACCGGTTGTGTAATATATCAGGAAGAGATCCAGAGATGAGCAGAGGTAGAGCATAATAAATCAGGTCATTTGTTTTGCAATAATGGAATGATAATTGTGATAATTTCAGAAGTCACTATCATCCTGCAGCGTGAAAGAATCTTTTTGCTGGCTTCCCATTGTTTAAATATTCATGTGATGTCTATGAGTGACTTCCTGCTGAGAAAATCTTTGCATACCTCAGGCTGGAACTAGAAACGGTGCTTAGCTTTAACCTGGGATGATGATTTTGCAGGAGTTTGCATGCACTCTTGATTTTGGAGAGGGTTGGAGAGAGTGAAAGAAAGGCCTATGTACTGAGTTATTTTTCAAATGCCTTCTCCCAGCCAACAGCTGTGTGAATTTATGGGTATTCACCTCTGCCCTTCTGCACTGAGTGATGAAATGAGGCAAAGGCAAAAATACCCATGATAGCTGGCAACACAGTTATGCTATAGAGGTATAAACATAGCTAATGACCCAGAGAGAAAATCCCACAGTTGTCATTCATGCTTGCCCTCTCCTCTTGTTCCCAGTTTTTTTTCCTGGTAAGGGTGAAAGGGGCTTTTTTAATTGAGTTATCTAAATTTGGCAGACTATATACCCCACTGTCTCACATCCCAGGACTTAGGTCCACCTGTTGCCCTTAACCCTCACTAAGCACTATAGAAGATAACCAACAAATGCTTTCAAATTCCTTTTCTTTATAAACCCTACAAGAATTGCAACGGAGGTTTTGGGATTATTTTGAAACAAATGGGGATATTGCTTCTTGCAATAGGGGTTGTTTTAGAATAATTTCGTGTTATTATTTTAAACAAATTTATGTAAATATATTAGATTGCAATAGTATACATTATATATTAGTATATCCTCAGATATTGTATAATAGAATTATTTAGGCCTTGAATTTTGGGGAACATTTTCAAAGCACTGAGAGAACATATGAAATGGGAAAGAGATAGCAATTCTTTTCCAAGAACCAACCGTTCATTGTTTAGTTAAGTTCTCACTTTTTTTTTTTTACCTTTTGGAAAGCATCACAATTGTCTTTTAAAGGGGGATAAAAAGAAGAGTCAACTAGTAGCTAAGTGTAAACCTAGGTTGACAAGAATTAAAGGTAGAGTTGGTATCTCTTTATCTCTGATAGAATTCTGACAGCTAACTGAGTTTTCTTCCTTCAAGAGTTAATGGCCTTTAATGGGAGCTTGATTTGGAGGTGATTATGCATCTAAACTACCTGATTAAAAAATACATTTCCAAATGCTGCTGATTACCTATTTACATATTGCTAGGGTTTAGGTGAAATTGTCAGGTTTAGTTGGGTGGTGATTTTCCGAGAAACTGCAACGTGCAGAAACAAAATCTGTTTTTAGCTTCATGATTAGATTGGACACCAGTTAATGTTTAAATCGACAGTCCTTTTTTTTTTCCCTTGCTGAGTTAAAAAGAACCAGTCTTGCATATATTTTTTCAATCAAGATAAAAGTGATGACAACGTTTCGGAGTTAGGCAGAGGATGGTTGTCTGAGACTGAAGAGAGAGAGGTTTCTTGTAAACGCAAAGACCAAGGTGAAATTTGCAGCATTTGTTTAGCTCTGATCTTTTGAGGCAAGGGGCTGTAGAGTGACATTTGAAGTCATTTACTTGACTGCTCTCTGGTATTTTAGAGCTCAGGGCTAATCACACTAGGGTGGGATATTTTAAAAAGAGGATAAGGACATTTAAAATGGCAAATAAATAGATTAACAATGCAGGAAAAGAGTAACCTTATATATACAAAGAAGTGTTGCTAGGTAACAAGTGAGGGGGTGTCATGGCTTCAGATCAGACAGGGCTGGTTAGAAAAATAAAATGAGATCCTCTCCTCTAATTAGTCCTTCCCAATCACATGCATCTAGATAATTTTATGATTTGGGGGCTTTTGCCTGGTTTGCAAAGCCCAGTGCTTTAATCTCTTGTTTTAATAGAAGCTATTTCACTTTCTGTGTTTTAGACTTGGCCCATGGGCTGCTGTTTTATCCTACTAGGCTCTGGCAAAGCCAGTTAAGACAGAGGTGTTTGGTAGTGATAGTCAACTCCTTGGATTCTGTTCTCTAACTAAACCTTGCCAATTTGGTAAAAGAAAAAGACAGTACATTTTCCTATAGAGAAAAACAGAAGTAGACAAGCAATTAAAATCTTAATTAAAAATAATCAATGATTCTGTTTCCCAAATAAATCTGAGGCTTTTTGAATAAAAAAGAAACTATTTCTAGATGCAAATGTTAGTTAAAAAAATAAACAGCACCAAGCCCTATTTTTCTGTTCTAGTCAAAGGGCTATGCAAGTTTGACAAAACTGTGAATGTCAGAACATCAGAGGAATTTTTCTAGACCACACATATTCTTTAATCCTAATATGAAGATAGACATGCAGTTGAAAAAAATCTTCATGGTTATTTTTATATTTTAATCCCTAGTCCTATTTAGAACAACTGCTAGATCCCTATCACCTATGCTGAGGTGGATGGAACGCATTGTCCTGAAGGAGTGAATGATATAATATTTTGAAAGGAATGATTGTGTATAATAAAGTGATTTACGGGGCCCGGGAGATAGCATGGAGGTAAGGCGTTTGCCTTTCATGCAAAAGGTCATCAGTTCGAATCCCAGTGCCCCGTATGGTCTCCCGTGCCTGCCAGGAGCAATTTCTGAGCATGGAGCCAGGAGTACCCCTGAGCACTGCCGGGTGAGACCCAAAAAACCAAAAAAAAAAAAAAGTGATTTACAACAAGGAAATATTAATTTTGCTATTGAAATTCATTATAAAATACAGTGAAATTTTTTTATAACAAAGGTTAAAGTGATAAGAAAAATTTGATTCTATTTAAATTGTCCAGAAAGGGGGGGGAGGAAATTGTCCAGAAGGGTAAATTAGAAAGTGAATCATATATTTGGTCTTCTAATAAATTTAGTGTTTGTTGTTTGGGATTAAAAATAAGTAAAAAGTTGTTGCCTTTAATTATTTTAATTTGTGACCATGAATGTTTTGCTTTGAGAGTTTTGTAACCAAACTGATGATGGTGGTTTTCATTGAACATCTTAAAAATTAGGAATGAATTTATTTAAAAAAAAAAGAGGGGAGGTCAGAGACATGAAAGATGATTTTTTTTGGTGATCAGGAGATAGCTCTGAATATAAGGAGCTTGATTTTTTATGTGACTGATGTAGGTTTTATTCTCAGCATCCCATATACATAGTCCCCAGTGTCTCCAGGAGTGACCTTTGAGTGCACAGGTAGGAGTAACCCCTAAACATCACTAGGTGTGGTCTTAAATCAATATATATTCTGTTTACTAAAGACTTTGTGAGTATTCAATTGAATAATGACAGAGTGGAAAAATAATTTTCTAGGACAGCAGTTTATATCACAACTGATTTATAGAGCTTAAAATACTAGAAAAAGATAAATTACAACAAAAATTTGTTAAGAAATAATGCAACAATAGTATTTTACTTTGAAACCTATGTTTCATGGTTTTATTTAAACTTCTTTGCCTGTTCAAAGTGAGGTTAATTAACATTATTTGATTTAGAATCAAGGAAGCATATATAAAAGTGAGATTATATTCAGTTTCTTACCACCAAGTTTTTCCAGACAGAAGAACCATCAAGAATTAAACAAAAAAACCCACTTCTGCTCAGATCTGTCTATGACCAACCCTTTACTTTTCACAGAACAGGCTGGGAAATAAGCTAGAAGTTCTTTCTAATCCAAGTTCTCTGTTTTCTACCCATCTGTACTGAGAAATGACAGCATTTCTATTGTTGAATTTCTTCTTTGATTTGGCAGAACTTCAATCAAGTGTAGAAGAAAGTGAAACAGCAATATAAGAACTGGAAGGGAATAGGAAGGATGAAGTTTAAAAAATGGTTAAGATTAGAGAGACCAAAGCTTGCCTTGAGTGTGGTCAACCCTGGTTTGATTTCCTTGCACCACTTAGGGTTCCTATAACATCTCTAGAAATGATGCCTAAAAGCAAAGCTAGGAGTAACCTTGAACACAGCTGGATGTGGCCACCAAACAAAGAAATGAAAGAAAGAAAAATGTCTGGTATTGAATGTCATGAAAAGAGTCTGAGATAAACAGATGCTAATCCTCCCAAACATTCTACTTTTGTTCACATCCTTTGTATGCCTTAACCACACCCCCTAAAATACTCACATTTTCCCTTTAGTTAAGATAATATATAAAGGAGGTTTTTTGTTGTTGTTGTTGTTGTTGTTGTTTTTGGGGGTTTTCTTTTTCTTTTTTCTTTTTTTACTTTTTCTGTGGTTTACTCCTTAAGGAGACCTTATGTCCCAGCTTCCTTGCTTAAAAATTTTAGAATACATAATTTAAAACAAAATTTTAAAATAAAATATCTACTAAATCCAGTCATCTCTTTCCCTGAATGTGCCATAAGAAAATAATTTCTGTGGCATTAAGGAATTATAACTATATCTTTACCAGGATGCTTTCCAAACATTGGGGTTGGAGGTTAAAATGGTCAGTTTTCACTTGTAAAATTCCCTTTCATCTATAAAATTGTTCATTGACAGAGAGTTAGAGAAAGGTCATGTCATCAGACTGTAAGCCACTGCCATGAGTTTCTATTTCAGGTAGATTAGGTAAGGAAAGCTGATAACGTGCTTTTGAGAAATACTAAAATTTAAGAAGAAATTACCTAAGCCTGAAGTAGCTCAAAGTCAAGATAACTACATCCCTTTGACACTTACAAATACTAAACTCTTTGGAGAAGAGAAATTGAGGCACCATCCAGATGTAGAAATTCAATGCCCTAACCAGGAGTAGGGTAAAACCTTGGGAAATGAGAAGATATTGAAGATCATATAAGATTATGAAGAGACATCAACAGTGCAAGAGATGAGATTATGAGAAGGTTATCAAGAGTTTGCAAGGCTTTTCTATCACAATGCTTAGGTTTACTTTTATTATTATTATTATTATTTTTGGGGGGCCACACTGGCGATGCTCAGGGGTTACTCTTGGCTGTCTGCTCAGAAATAGCTCCTGGCAGGCACGGGGGACCATATGGGACACCGGGGGTTCGAACCAACCACCTTTGGTCCTGGATCGGCTGCTTGCAAGGCAAACACTGCTGTGCTATGTCTCCGCGCGCAGGTTTACTTTTAAATATGAAAACCCCAGTGTGGGCTGTGGTGGTGGTGGTGGTGATGGAAGGATTTGGATAAGTCATATAAAAAATCAGTCAGGGCTGGGGCCGGGCAGTGGCGCTGGAGGTAAGGTGCCTGCACTAACCTAGGACAGACCACGGT
>PVKC010031062.1:0-14667 GCA_004027635.1 Crocidura indochinensis
ATGACCTTTTGCATGAAAGGCAAACGCCTTACCTCCATGCTATCTCCCGGGCCCCAAATCATTTGAATTTTGTGACATTACATAATTCTGATTTGGGGGGGGGGAAAGATACGTTAGTCTAAAACAGTAGTTTTTAACAGTAGTTTCAGTACTTATTGGATCTTATTAGATACTCTAGTCAATCTACCTGATGTAAATTATAAAAAGGGGAGCATACAAATATGTCACAAATTATTCTTTACTATTGGAGGTAGAGATAAGGAGAATCTGTTATACCTGATGAACTCAAGTACTTTGGATTTGAGATTATATAAAGTTTATAATAAAAGAACATTAATAAGCAAATAGAATTGTATAATGAAATCCCACTTATACCCGATAGCAATACTTATACTCTGACTTTTTCTAATGCTATGTGGCTTGATCATAAGTTAAAATTTCAAATATGGGCCAAATAATGCTGCCCCTCAAGATATATTGGAAGGAAGTTAAATCTACTCTGAAAAATATTCATTAAATGAATCAGAAAAGGGCCCGGAGAGATAGCACAGCAGCATTTGCCTTGCAAGCAGCCAATCCAGGACCAAAGGTGGTTGGTTCGAATCCCGGTGTCCCATATGGTCCCCTGTGCCTGCCAGGAGCTATTTCTGAGCAGACAGCCAGGAGTAACCCCTGAGCACTGCCAGGTGTGGCCCAAAAACCAAAAAAAAAAAAAAAAAAAAAAAAAAAAAAAAAAAAAAAAAGAATCAGAAAAGGAGATCTAATTTGTTAAACTGCTGTTAAAATATTTTATTCATAGAAATCAGCAGGGGTGATTATTTTTCTTAGATGTTTTCAATCTAATCGTAATGGTTCCCTTCCACTGATGCCTAGAATAAACAGGACCCAGTCTTTTAAGAATCATTGGTAGTTATAAATCTAGAAGACTCAAAATGCAAAGTGACCAGTGAGGGGTTGACTCTGTATGTGAGTATTCGTATGTGTGTGTATGTGTGTTGAGAGAGAGAGAGAGAGAGAGAGAGAGAGAGAGAGAGAGAGAGAGAGAGAGAGAGAGAGAGAGAGAGAGAGAGAGAGAGAGAGAGAGAGACACGCACCGGAGGGAATGCAGAGTATATCTTGGAAAAATTTGAAAAGATCATAGGAAAGAATATTGGAAATAAGATACTGATTGTCACAAATTAGTCCAGTGTTTTCAACATTGTTTCTAACGATGGCCATGGTCCTCTTCTTGACTTTGTTTCTTTCCTGTGGTCCCTAAGACACATGCTGTGGCCACCCATTCATGATTTTTTTTTCCCATTCTCTTGAAATATCCTGGGACCTCGCATGACCTCTGGTTGAGAAACATTGAGTCAGATTCTATGATAACTGGTCCAGTAAGCACACTTTCTTTGTACTTTATAAACTTTATTTCTGGAATTTGGATTTTCCTGTTACATACTACCAGATATTATAAGATTTACTAAGAAGTGATCACAAATACTGCCAAATTGCCTTCCAGAAAAGCTGCTTAAAATTATATTCCCACAAGTATTATCTCCCATGCCCTCACCAAAGGTTCAAGTCATTAAACTTTTACATTGCTGCCAATTAATTTTAAAAAGGTATCTCAATCACATTGCTTTAATTAAAAATAAGTTTAGCCATCTCTTCAAATTTATTTACCATTTATATTTCTGTTTCATGTACATTAATAAAAGTAGCCCTCCCTCTGTTAAATTAGGTCATTGTTCCACCATCTGTATTTATCATTTTATGTTATTTAAAATTGCTAAAGAGTGGGGTGGGGAGAGATAGTGAAATAGATAAGATTCCTAACTTGCATGTAGCCTACACCCATTCAATTTCTGGTGTTGTATGTAGGACATCCACCCTCTAAGCACCAAAAGTTTTCCCTGAGCACAGACATGAATAAGTCCTAAGCCCTACTGAGTGTGGCCCTAACCTCCCTAAAATATTGCTATGCAAAAAATCATATTTTTATAAATCAAATATAACTATTGGATTTCTTTAATCTTCTATGGTGAATATTCATTATATTTTAAGACCATCTTTTTAGTTTATTGGAGCAAAGCTAAGTAGTCTGTCTTATTGTAGCCTCATAATGCAACTATTCTTGGACAAGTTTCCTTAAACTTCATTTAGTTGCTCCTAATTAATAACCAAAGATATATTTTTGTTTTTCTTTGTTTTTCTCTGCCAACTTGTAAAATAAACTGGGAAAGTTTTATCAAAAGCTTTTGACCCTATAGTCTAATTTGAATGCTAATGTAGTTTAGATATACAAATGAAGGATATAATGTGAAATATTTTCAGAAGGATAATTATTTAATAATCTAAATTAGAAACAAAAAATTTGTGAAATCAACTAAAAAGGTCTCAACAAAGGCTGAAAGAAGTATATTTTTTTGATATTTCTCCAGTTGGTCAAGAGCCCCCTTAAAACATTCCATACACTGTAATGTATTATATCACATTAGGAAATTCCTCAATGTCTCTTTTTAATGTGGTTACACTTAGTAAGAAATAACTGACACTTCATTCTTCTTTATCAAGATTTTCTACCCACTGAAGCCAGAGCAAAAAAGCTATAGGTGGCCAAAATATAGCATCAGTTTTAATAATGATAAAACGTTTAGGGTATTGTAGAAGAAACCTCTATTCCTTCTACTAAAACCACAAGTCTTTTACTTTGTTACTAGGTATAAGTAGAAATGCAGAGAGAAAATTTGGATGGCCTATTTATTGCATATAGTCATAGGGGCAGGGCTTTTAAAGAATCATGTGGACAAAAGAAGGGCAAATTTGTGTACAGGGCATAAAAGAGAGCTTAGCTACAATGCAAGTCTCCATCTGGTCTTTTTCATTCTCCTAGGGGAAAGTAAGTATACAGAGAGAGAACAATTTTCTTTGGCATTCCATACAGAAGCAAAGGCTTTCCTTTTGTCTTCTAATAGAAATATTAAACTTGGAGAGATAAATATTCATCTGCTAAGAAGATGAGCTTTGAATCTACCAGAACTAGTTAGAATCCCTGAAATTATCAGAACTCAATCTGTTTATTTTCTAGATTGGGTTCTGTTGGGGTAAGATGAGAGAAGCCAAGACAATATGAAGCAACTGGAGTAAAACAGAAAGTG
Organism: Crocidura indochinensis; assembly: GCA_004027635.1. Lineage (NCBI taxonomy): Eukaryota > Metazoa > Chordata > Mammalia > Eulipotyphla > Soricidae > Crocidura > Crocidura indochinensis. The sequence goes on from PVKC010031062.1 coordinate 3,141, forward strand.
AACGTAATAAACAGTGGCTTTCTTTCTGTATCCCTCTAAGTATTTTCTAAAGATCAGCTTAGTTCTGCTTCTTGACTTTAGTGAAGGCCAATCCTTATAGATCAAACTTCCACCCATGAATTGGTGTCATGTTTTTGAAGGTAAATAGTATAAATTCTTTCATCTTTCCCTACCAGGCTCAATCCTCTAATCCTTGACTTTAGCCTTTGCAAAACCCTTCTATAATCCTCTCTGCTTCTTTGTGGATAACAGACTGGGAAATGAGCTTGGTTCCACACAACCAAGAAGATTCAACAGGTGTATGTAAAGCAGATTCTCCATACCTACCTTTACCCTCAAAGCTGCATACACTTACTCTTTATTCACTCTCTTTCTCAGAATTCATGAGTCCTCATTTCCTGCCAGAATAGATGTATCTCTCTTTTCCTCAGAGAGTCTCAAATGAGGGTTATTAATACTCATGACTAGGTCTCCTGAAGATAGGAGACCATCTGGCACCTTGGTTAGGTTCCAAGTCATGATAATTTGAAATGAATACCACTCCCCATGAACACAACATTGAAAGAACTAATATGAAACTTCTCAGCCTCTTCACCTGGCTGAAGCAAGCAGATGGCAGAATGGCCCCAGCACTGGAGAAAGATTCCAACTGAGGCCACAGAGCAGTCAGCCTTAGAGGGCAGTGACTTCTGGATGCAGACATATGGAGAGGTCATTTGTTTCTCATTTACCCAACAGATAAGAATATGGAAATAGTCTCAGTCCATTTGTTTGATGGGCCTCCTAAGCTAGTAATAAACAAATCAATACAATTAGTTTTGGCTCATCATCATTAAGGAATCTTCACTGCTGGGACACAATTTAATTACACCTCTTGCTCCACAGGAAAGGAAATGTCTTGAGATTGGTGACTTCTCTTAGGGTTGTGTAGCAAAGTGGTGTTAGATTGGGAGACAACAGTGGTGTCAGTATGGCTTTCTGAGATGTGCATCTGTAAGGCCCAGCAATCTGGGCCTTAAAGAGAGAAATACAGTTTTATTTATATAATCAATGTTTAACATATTTTAAAAGAAAAAAATATTAGAAGAATGAAAAAATTACATAGATATTGCTTGCTTTGTTAGAGGGAAGAAGGAAGTCAAGAAACAAAGGAAACAAGCATTTTATGAAATTTGCTATTTGGTTTAGTCATAACAATGAGGTGATCTTGGAATCACAGAAGAGATTTAACTCTAGTTGATGATGCTCATACATGAAAGGGTTTATCATGCAGCAGCTGTATATGACAACTCAAATATCCACTGATAAAGAGCATCGGGATTGCTGAATAAAGTCTCCTAAACAGAGTCTTGTGGTTCTCTTTTATAAGAATTGACATGTCTACTAACCAGTAAAATCACAAATGTCCTTCCTGTTTTAATTACCCTCTCTATGATAGTGAAGGGTGAATTGGGGTGTGTTTTCCTACCATTAGGGTTGAACCTTAGAATAATTTTCTACTTTTCCTTTTTTACAGAGATCTGATGCTACATTCAAATGGATATAAATACTTCTGATTTCAGTAGGAGTTGGTGGTTCAGCATAAAATCTGAAGTCTACTCTCTTGAAGTGTTGAGTCCACCTTGTGCTCTTGTGTTAATAGCATCCTGCACCATTTCCCAAAAAAAGACTCATTACTCAAACATTTCACATACTGAATATACTCTGTGGCCTACTTCACTTCATTAATAGTGAGATGGCCATGCTAAATCTGATTGAAACTGACACCAACCCATTTTTGTTCCAACTGCACAAAGGATACATAAAGTGTGCAAGGACGCAGAGGTATAGGATGAAAACAGAGTGACATCCTTAAGAACATACTCTCCCCATGCATAGATGCAAAGGAGAGATAGATACAATCTGAGTAATGATACTCAGTTCTTCCTTCATTACCATACCTAGAAAGTTCGTTCTGCATTATCTTTGTGCCAGCTCTGTGCCAGCTGTTCTGCTAACTTGGAGACTCACTTGAATATGTAATCCATCACTTACGGTACTACTTCATACACAGTTCCCAGCTTCACCATCAAGTTTGAATGCACTGCCCCAAACCATTTCACACTCCTATCCTATCTCCAGGCATATAAGATTCAGTGTAAATATGAATGGCACCAGCAAATTTGTGATGCCTCAGATTCTTGAGATCAATTTTCATCTCCTTATAGCCAAGTGGGATGTCTCCAACAGTCTGGACTTCATTAATATGAAAACGTCTTTCTGAAACTGCTAATTCACCCTGTATTTGAAAATTTTTTGACTCCACTTTCACACTCAGAACTGAAATGAGGCCAGTTTCTGGCTCAACGGCAGTCTCTAATTTCTTTAGGTCCAAGATTTCATTTTCCTTGGTGGCATTTGTGTGACTTGAGAGCACTCTGCCTCCAGTGAACCTAGAGCAGGAGTCCAAGGCATATTTATATTTAGTCTGGGTGATAATCAAGTAGTTACTTTTTGATTTTGGAGGATGGGTGAACTACAGAATCTGGCCTCCCTCTTAATTGTTACACAGCTGGATTCTGTAGCACTAATAATGAAAAAAGGGATCCCAGGGGGATCTGCCCTGATAAGAGATACTATTGCTGCCAATCCTGTTACATGGTTCTCTGCCTTTCCTGACTCTAAGCATTTATCTGAGAGTGTAGATTCTAACGTTGTTGGCCAGATCAGGGAGTGTAGCAAAAAAGCACATCTAGAGCATTGAAGCTTGCACATCCATTTACATGTGTAACAGGTAATAGCACTAAAACCTTTGGAGCATAAACTATGATGGGGCAGGTGGGATGGGAATCAAAGTCCACAAGGTATAGGTGCAACTTAATAGGCATTGAGGGCCGGGTCTGGAACAGCAGACACCACAGAAGTCACCTTCCTCAGGGAAGTTCTCAGAAGTTTCCTGCACACCGCTCTTCTCTACCACTGACCTGATCCTGATAGTTCCAACCCATGCCAGGTTGGTTAGAAGTGCACCCAAGTTCTTGGGAATTAAGCAAATATGCTTGGAGCTGAGTAGAGAGCAAAGCGAATCAATGGAAATAGTGAATAATAATTAAAGACAGGATGTCTAATTCAGAGCTGTTCTCGGAACTGGAATGCCTGTTGTAGGCCTCTCCTCTTATCTTCTTCACATTTCTCTGTGATAATGACCAAATTACAGAACTGCTCCAGGTTTAGCTTTTCCAACTGAGTCTCTGGCACATTATAACCAACATTCAACAAGAACTCTGCAAATGAAGCCTGTGAACTTCCTGTTCAAGATAGGATTTGAGCTATGTCTAGTGCTCCGTGGACTAATAATTTTACTATAATTTGAAATTTATCTTATAATACATTTTACACATGATATAATATATACTATATACTGTCATTTATAATCTGTAATTTTAAATAGTACTAGATTATCTCTTGGGAGTTGTGCCTTATATGGTTAGAGGAAACTTTTTCCTCCTTTCATTCCTCCTTTCTTCTTTCCTTCATCCCCATTTCCATCCAAGTAGGATGTAAATGTAAAATAAAACAATGTAAATGTAAGGTTCTCCAATTGAGATCATTAATATTTTGATTTAGAAGGGACTTATAAAGGCACCTGTGATCAAAATCTAAAGCATTGGGGCCAGAGTGATGGTACAGCTGGTAGGGCATTTGGCCTTGCACAAGACCAGCCCGAGTTCAATCCCCAGCAAATGGTCCCCTTTGCTCACCAGGAGAGATTCCTGAGTGCAGAGCCAGGAATAATCCCTGAGTACCACAAGGTATGGCCCCAAACCAAAAACAAATATATATATATATATATATATATATATATATATATATAGAGAGAGAGAGAGAGAGAGAGAGAGAGCATTAATTTAGAAAACTGAGGCCCATCTTCATGAAGAAATATGTTACCTGAATCTGAAATTCAATTGGAGAATTTCCTCTACTGTGATAGACTAATAGTTTAGTAACTATTTCTAAAATTCTTTGATAACCACACCATCTTTAGAAATTTTAATTCATGGGGCCCAGGAGATAGCATGGAGGTAAGGCGCTTGCCTTTCATGCAATAGGTCATCGGTTCGAATCCATGTGCCCCATATGGTCCCCCGTGCCTGCCAGGAGCAATTTCTGAGCATGGAGCCAGGAGTAACCCCTGAGCACTGCCGGATGTGACCCAAAAACCAACAACAAAAAAAAATTTTAATTCAACATTTCAATTTGTAGTCCTTTTTATAGTGGCTCCACAAAGATCAATGAGGAAAATTATTTTTTCTAAGATAATGAAATTTTTAATTTATAAGACCCATAATCAATTGAATATATGGGTGGGCTGGCTTTATATGCTTTTCCTTCTCAAAGAAAATGAGATATATATTGATTTCAAAATCTATATTTAGATATATGTAAGGTTTCTACAACTGGATATTATTACTTGAAAAAGAGATACCCATGGGAGTATCACAGTCTGATTCTAATCAGACTGTGATATAAGATAAATCAAATAAAAAAATCAAACTACTAACATTTAGGAATTGATTGTACTTCTCAGTAGTTATCCTGACTAAAACACAAGACTTTTCACAACATTCTTTAAGATTAAAAAGACAATCAACATTTCTTCAATCATAACAAAAAGTTAAACGTTTAATTTAGTTGAAACAATATAATGACCATTGCACAGTTTTCTGCATTGTTCTCTAATTATAACAATTATCTGTTATCTCTATTTTCTAATAGAAGTCAAAAGTTAAAAATGCATTCTGTATGTATTGTGTGATTCAAAATATATTTAGATTTTACTTAATAGACTATAGAAAACCAAAAAATAATATTCCCCAAAGTTAAAGAAATCTTCTACTTTCAGGCTAATTAGGGGTAATCCACTGTAGCTTTTTTCTTTACTTTAGGATTCAATGCTAAGCCTTTTGTGTTTTAAGCCTGCAGGTTTTTGACTGGATATATACCAGGTTCCAGAAAAATGGACTATACAATATGATTTCATCAAAATATTAATGACAACAATAACACTGACAAAAAAATCAAAGCTATGTTCATTATAATAATTTCACTTAAAATTATAGTTTTCAAGACACTACTAATTATATTTAAATGAAGCCTTACTTTATATTACTCACTCTCCTCAGTTTCCAGTTTGTTAAAATTCTTGGAGTTTGTCAAAATTTATAACATGATGCCAGTTCCTAACAGTAATATCTACTATTTTAATATTCACACTATTTATTTTATTTCTCTAGAGAACTCTAGCACTCAGAAACAGATTTGTAAATGAAAATAATGATTTAGAAATTGAGGAAGCTAAAATGATTTAATAAAACCAAAATTTCTTATCACAAAGAAACTGACTTTACCCAATTCTCCCCATCCCCCATTATTTTCCAAGTAGAATATGAGAGGTTAGATTGCTGTATATTCAAGGTGGTAGGGATTCTAGAAATGATAGTATGTGACTGAAATGTCATTTATCCTTCAAAATAGATAAGAACTGTGGCACCAGAAAAATGTTCAGAAATTCTGCCACCTAGATTGAGTCAAAGTTGTGATAAGACAACAAGACATTTTGACTGATATTCTACTATCTGAAAAATTTCATAGAGCTGCAGTTGCTTATGTGAACATAGTATAGCCTATCTATATCATCTATATTTTAGCCTTCTGGGCAAAGATGATAAAGAATCTCTAATGAGAAAAGAGGGAAAAATCTGAGTGGTATAAGATATTGACATAACTTGCTCATATGCAGGGAAATAACTTGATGTTTACACATTTTCATAGTATGGAGATTTCTGATAAGTTTGTTGATATCAATTTGAAAAAGTTCCTAGTGACTGAATTCAGCATTTCTTGTTTAATGTACGTACCAAAATGACAAACTTAGTCAAATAAACAATGAATAAACAGTGAACGCATGTAAAACATGCGTTAAACTCAGATTAAACTCTGAGTTTTAAATAAATAAAAAGATAGAAAATATGTCATTTGAAACAGAAACAGGCATCCTCTTTGGATAGTTTAGGAATAATCACATTTTAAAAATCAAAATATCTCAAAGTAGACCATCAACAAATGATTGACCAAAATTATAAATTGGTATTTTGAGATCATGAAGCAAAATCAGAAATCAAGGGTAGGCCTGAAAGGAGAGACTATAGTTATAGAGCTCATATAATGTATAACAATAGTATAGCTGGAATTTTTTTTTATCTTTCTTCCATTCTAAGATCATATTTATTCTTCTTGTATCTCCTAAATTCCCTTGTATTACCATACAAATATATTTTACATTATAAGTTTCTCTAGACTGGTGGGTGCCTGAAGACTTTTTGTTTGCTGTTTTACTTTTCTTTTTTGGGGGGTGTGGGAGGGGCCCTCTACCAACCACAGCTACTTCTCCAGCCATTTGATAAACCTAAATTTTATCATGGAATTTTTGTTTCCAAGGACTGCATTCAATTTTGAAAGGTTACTGAATGATATATGTAATTGTAAAATAAAATCTAAAATTGAACTTGATGGGACTAAAATGATCCATAAAAGAAGGTATAATAATCCCTTATAATCCCTTTAAAAAGAAAAAAAGGCAGCAAAGATAGTAGTTCTCTGTTCCATACCCTCCCACATTCTCACACTCCAGCAGAACTGGTTCTCAGAGTGAAATGTGTGCGTACTCCCTTAGAAGCAACTTTGACTACTTTTAGTACACCAACAAATAAGGGTTCCTTTTAGGAGATTCAGTTTCTTGGAGAATAAGTAATAAAACACAATTTCTGTAAAATATGAGTGATATTATCTTATGATATATCTAAAAAACCCTGAAATATCTGTATATCTGTAACTCATGTGTTTACTAGACCTATGTTCTGAACACACACCAATTAGATGTTTGTTCAGTACTTTTCCCAAGGTGATTTATGCTGTATTCTATATCATGGTCTATTCCATACACACTTTGTATTAAGACATCTCCCTCGGGCAGGGCGGTGGTGCTGAAGGTAAGGTGCCTGCCTTGCCTGCGCTAACCTAGGACGGATCTCGGTTCGATCCCCTGGATCCCCATATGGTCCCCTGTGCCTTCCAGGGGTGACTTCTGAGCGAATAGCCAGGAGTAACCCCTGAGCGTCACCGGGTGTGGCCCAAAAACCAAAAACCAAAAAAAAAAAAAGACATCTCCCTCATTGTATCTTCATGGCTTGACAAGAGGTGTTTGGGTTTCCAAATAGTTATTATGGCATGGATGGAGTTCACTGTTGGTGACAGTTATTGTTACTTAGATTTCTTTCAAGTAGGGCCGACTACTTTTAGCTATAATAATCAAGTAGTAATTAGTTTTCAGTAGTAGGCAATGTTTTTTTTTTCTAACTTATACTATGCTCTTTTTTGGTGTATTTATTTTCTTTTTGATGTAAGTCTATTTTTCTCACTTAAGTTTACGTATTCTGAATCTTTAAACCCACTATTTTTTCCTTCTAATTAATTATGTCTTTTATTTATTTGTTGTAAGCACCTCCTTTTAGTTATGTAAGCCTAGGAAACACCAATGAGATTTCCAGTTTATTAACATTGGCCTCCATTCTTAGAAGGGAAGTTACTAACTGGGAGGGAAAGAGAGTTCAGAAAGTAATAAAATCTAACTTTCCACAGTGCAGGTTACTTACTATCTCTGACTTTAGCTTCCTCTGTCAAACAGGAATGTTTATGTTTGATGCAAGTACTCTGAGATAGCTGTGCGCAACAAAATATATACTCTTTTTAAGGTGTTGCATTGAAATGTTGGTTTAACATTCTTCTCTTCTAGATAGCTAAAACCTAACTCATCTAGGTGACATCGCAGCCTTTAGGAATTGAAATGGAGACAAAGGAAATCAAGGTCTTAAGTAATAAGCCATACATAGTATAAGAGGTCCAAGGAGAAATAATTTTAAGGGGAATATTTTGCAAAAAGTGTTCTATGGCATCCCTTCTTCAAGGGTGCTAACCCTCCTTTATCATCAAGTAAATGGTGTTTTACAGGAATGTTTGGAAGCTTAGTGTTTATCTCCTGTTTCAGGGAAGGTGTATGGAACAGGCACTTAATTTCCAACAGGAACAACAGTCTGAAAAATGTCTCTAGAGTGTGCTGGGGCAACAGTTACATGAACTTGTTCCTTGAACAGCCTGCCTAAACAGGGACACAGAACGAGGTTGTGTAAGTACCATTCCATTTAACAAGTGTTTCAGATGGGAAAGCATATAGGATACATAGGGGGGTGTCCTGTTGACCCCGTTTCTTCATCACTCTATTGATAGTGTGGAAAAAAAGTTTAAAGGGGGAAAACCTACCAACTGTTTCAAAAGACCTGTTCAGTGCAGAGATTTACAGCTGCAGGTATGAGGAGATCCAAAAAATTCATGAAAAGGTTTCACAAGTAAGAGTGTTAATATGTAGGTCGTGCCTTGAGGGCACGATGCCAGATGAGAGTGGAACTCACCAAAGAAGAGCTTGCTACTCCTTCATACCTTTTGCTCTAACTCCAAATGGTCTATAAATAATAGCTACCATGTACTGAGGAATAAGAAAAGAAATCTATCACATTTCCAGGCTCTGACCCACTATGGCTATAGTTTTGAATTAAATTAGAATTAAATTAAATTATTAAATGGGACTGCACTTCCAGGGTACCAAATTGTACCAGTATTGTTCTTATTTAAGTTATACAGAAAGCCAAAAAAAAATTGCATAGTATATAAGGCACTTCTTTACATGGGGCCAACCCTTGTACAAGTCCTAGCATATAGCCCTTCAAGAAATGACAGGAGTGATCCTAGAGCACAGAGCTAGGAGTAATACCTGAGGACTGGTTGTAGCCCCCAAACAAACTAAGAAAAATTAACAGAATATTTTCCTTATCCAAATATAGAGAAAAGTGATGGGTATTTCCAAGTTGAATTTTCATACAGATATAGAAGGAAATGGAATATAGTTTTAAGGAAAGAAAAGACAAATATTTTATCATCATGAGCATGGTCAACATACTTAAGGGACAAAGAAATATAAAAACACAATTCAAATACCTATAAAGTTCCATATTACAATAAAAATTGATGTGCACAAAGACAGCAGGCTGTAAGATATATTAAAGGGAAGGGAATTTCCAAAGGCAACCTATCATATGTGGATTTAATAAAAGTGAAAAAATGTTCCTGGGTCCTTGAAAATAATCCCCACTCTGAGTGTATTACACTCTGTAATGCAACGAAAAGTCGCATAAAAATTTTTTATCAGAAAACTATTCTGTTATTATTGACTCTCTTTCTCTGCTCTTACATCAAATCTAAAGACATTTTCTAGATCAGTAGAAGATCTTCCAGACCACTATACTTCCTGATCAAGAGAAAAAAAATGATGCCTAGTTCATCTTCAGCTAACTAATCTGCCCTCCCACATCACCACAGGCTGGATGGAGTAAAACTATACCCACTGGGAAAGATGGGGGTTATATAGAAAAGAGCAAGTACGATTCTATTGCATAGTCTATTGAGAGCTTCTTCCAGTCCCTACAGGTTAGAGTTTAGAGATATAAGAGGACACTGAAAATACGACATAGAAACATGCTGAGGATAATGGTGAGTCCAAGAAAAAACCTGGTACAGAAACTGCGGGTCCATGGAAGCATCTTCAATCAAGCGGAACCATTTGAACAATCTGCTAGGCTCAAAGAGATAACAGAAAAGTCAGAACTAGTTAAGACTAAGTCACCTTCACTTAATTTTTCTTCTCTTGCTTTCTAAACTCTGAGTGAATGGGAATCTGAAAGAGAGGCCTCTGATTATCTTCCATATGTTCATGAAGCCATTCATTCAACATCGTTATTGAGAGATGATGCAGAGATGGTGGAGGGGAATTCTGGGGACATCTCTCAATTAAAAGTAGAGTTCATCTCATTCCTTTGTCACCATCCTTGTCAGGACTTCTTCTGATAATCCATTCTTATATAAAGAAGTGGTATCGATAAAAACAAGAAAACTAAGAAGAGAGGGGCTGAGCAATAGCGCAGTGGTAGGGGAATAGCACAGTGGTAGGGAGTTTGCCTTGCACGCAGCTGACCCAGGACTGACCTTGGCTCAATCCCCAAGCGTCCTGTACATTCCCCCAAGCCAGGAGCGATTTCTGAGCACATAGCCAGGAGTAACCCCTGAGTCACACCGAGTGTGGCCCAAAACAAACAAACAAACAAACAAACAAAACAAAAACAAAAAAAGCCAAGGAGAGAGACCTGGAACAAATCATGTCTGGATCATATCAAGATGATATCTGTTAAGTTACTCAATACCGCTGAACTTCAGTTTCCTCATATGTAAACTGCTCTCATAAAAATGCCCCCCCAACTTTGGGTGGATTAAATAAAACAAAGCACAAAGAGATACAAATACAGTTCCTTGCAAGTAGAAAACACTAGGAAAAAAAAGTTAATTATTTATCATTATCATTCTCTTCTACTCTACTTCTTGGGAAACTAGGCACTTTATTCTACTCACCTCAAAGAAATATTTCAAGTACCACTACTTAAAATATGTTGTAAAACCACTGGATATTGGTATGTGAAATGGTTCATCATTTCTCTCCTTATAATCAGTGTTATTGTTACTGGCTCAGAACCAACTCAGTGATTATGACTCCAAAGGAGTGAAATTTGGGGGGCTTATAACTTTCAGAAAATGAAAGAGTTCTTGGACTAAAATTCCAAATACTGACTTTTATTGCAAAGGTGAGTTTTGTATATGTGTGTGAAGAAAATTTGATAAGGATCTCTTTGACAAATTTCTGAATCACTGGAGCATGAAAGCCGGTATTTCTCATCCCTGGAAAGAAATTCTGGGTGCCTTTTTACAGTGTATGAATATCTCAATAAGCAGCTTGATTTTAAAATGTCAAACTTGCCACAGAACTTGGTTCATGGGTAGCTAGGACAAATGCCTTTGATTTGTTTAAGGAAATTTGATTTTGAAATAACCAGATGATTAGTTACTGTAGAGACTCGGGCTTTAAAGTCACAAATTTCTCTTATAGGCCCTTGTAGAGCCCCAGACATTAGCATGTAAAAATTTCTAGTACTTTTGCATATGCTTAGATATTAAAATAAGTATGTTTAATACATTTATAAAATCCCATCTGTCACATATACAATGCACTTTAAAATGCTACCCTAAGAGGAAATAATGTCTTGTTGTTTAACCTTAATCAAATAGAAGAATGAACACAAGGTGCAGATGAACTATGCTTGCTGAACTCCTCCATGTACAATTGTATTAATTCTGTACATGGCACATCTGGGATACTGTTAAATAATAGCTCTTATGAGATCTCCATTTGAAAGAGACTCAAGAATGTGTAAGTGAACCAGAGAGAGTCAGGAATAATTCAAGCATAAAAATAAAAGTCTAAAAAAGGACCTTGAAAAGATCCCTCATAAAATATCTGCCTAAAGTTACAAACTTTTAGGATATTAGGATT
>PVKC010031063.1:0-14646 GCA_004027635.1 Crocidura indochinensis
CTTATTTCCCTCTCTATTTGAGAGGTGAAGCTAGATAGTTCAAGTTATGTGGTTTTGTTTGAAGAAGAGAAAAGCAATAAAGTGGGGTAAAAATCAAATAAACCGAAAATGGGTATAGTCCTTCTAGAGGCTCTCAACCTCAGTTTGAGAGAAGACTGGAAAAAGGAGTTGAAATACCACAACAATACAAAAAGAACTATCAAATAAATATCCAATGAGCACTATATCACTGAAGGCAAGCACCACATAATTGTCTCGTTTTTTTTTTTTTTTTTTTTTTTTTTTTTTTTTTTTTTTTTTTTTTTTTTTTTTTACCAGTGTTGTGCCTTAAAACTTGCAGCACTGATGACTAGTACGTACATCCCAGGAGTACAAGCTGGGGTGCTAACTTGTTCAGGGAAACTGAATAGCCAGAGACTCACTGTCTTTTCAAGGCCTCAGGTATCTGCAGAATCTCTCTATAAAGTATTGCTGTGAGTAGTTGGATTTTTGACCACTTTATGTCTAGGACAGAATCATGGACAGCTGTCCAAACAAAACTGTTGGTTCAGGTGAAACGTTCTGTCCCCTACTCCGTATTAGAAGATCTGAACTAGCCTGAGGTATTCTGGTAACACTGCCAATTTCCATGCAATTCTATGAACATCAAATGAGTTCAGCTTGGCTTCCAAGTGACTCCCCTCCCTCAAGACTCTCCACAAGCCCTGTCATGGAATGATTGATTTTGCTCCTTGCAGGACTCTGGAGCCTTGGAAATATAGTTATGTTGGACTGTGAGGTTGCACTGACCAGCATCATGTCACCAAATCTATTTTCACTCATGCATTTCACAGTTTTCTCCTTGACAAATGCTTTGTGAAGAAACCATATGATTAGACTCTTTAGGAAGTGCATCTTTCTCTTATGTGCGTAAAGCATCTAATGGGTACTTCCTCCCCATCTCCCCACTCCACACACATCTGCTATATAAGGGGAGGCACAACTCTAAAAGGTATGGGAGGTCTAGAAATAGTCTTTGTGAAATGTGACAGGGTTGGAACACAGTGAACATTACTGGAGAGAAAAGATAAAGCTTAATTAGGGAAAGATGCGGTCTTCAGAGAGAGAGGAGGGCAATGCTCATGGGTAAAGACCATGTCTGGAGTTGAGTTCCCAAGCTGAGGTCGGGAAGAGACTGTCTGAAGAAGTTCAACCCCAAATATAGAGGCCTTAAATGTGTATGTGTATATTTATATATAAATATTTTACATAGTATAAATTTTAATGTATTTGTATATAATTTTGCCATTCAATCTCTCAATCTTATTCAGCACCAACCTTTTTTAAATTCACAGATGAATGTTCATTATAAATAAACACCCTCTCATGTAAAACACACTGTCAAAGTCTACTTATGAAAAGCCAGTCTCTCAAGGTGGAGGAAGGAAACAGTTTGGGGAGTCCTCCTGACACCAGCCACGGGCATTTTAGGAGCATTCATTATATCTCTGGAAGTAAAGACAACTTTTTCTTTGCAAGACAATTATGAAAAATCTTTTTCATTAAACAAACTGTGTAATTGTTACACAATATAATTTTTTAACAGGACAGGGTATGACTGGAATGAAGTAAATTCTATGACCAACCAAACCTAATGAATGTTGCAATGTGCAAGCCATAAGTGGCAATATCAGAGATTGTAGCATCCTTCATGCCAATAAGTTAACTGTATTAGGACATGAATTATGTCATTATGTAGGAAGTGAGATAGACAAAAGCAACAGACCTGTCTCTATGGTAGTGTGATATCACAGAGGTGAGTGGTCAGCTCCTATTGGGCAATGGCAGAGAAAGTGGGCTAAGTATAGTCATCAGCTCCTGCTAAAGGACCTATTTCAGAGTCAAATGTCACTGGTGATTAAAGGGGTTTTCCTTTTTTCGAGGCAGATGCAATAAGAAGAGATAATTTGGGCGATCCACCATTACACATCTAATTTAACAAGCACAATTGTGATGAAATGTGTGTGTGCATGTGCATGCGTGCGTGCGTACGTGCGTGCGCGCGTGTGTGTGTGTGTGTGTGTGTGTGTATGTGTGTGTGTGTACACTTATCAGTTCTCAGTAAAGTTGCTGAACTACTGAAGAAGCAGTCTATTTTGGGGCTAGAAAGGGGCTTTGCCCATATCCTGCAGTACTAAGGACTTACTCCTGGTGAAGCCAAATGGGCTTGGGACCTTGTGGGCTGCATAATGGCAAGTGCTCTACCCACTTTACTATTGCTCCAGTTCCTAAAGATGTATTAAATAATATGTATTTTTCTCTGGGAGCACCCCATCTTTCAGGGGCAGTTGCATGAATCCTGGAGCAGTGGAAGGAATTGTGTTGATGAAGGCCCTGAGGTTAGAGGTGAGAGCTTTTAGAGCTTTTGCTACCTTGAGTTTTTATTCCCTGGATATACTCTTGGCTACATATCACTCATTCTCCAGCACAAAGGACACTAATGATATTGGACACTGATCTGGTATCTCATGTGAAAATACAATTCTTAAAATAAGGTTTGCAACTCTGTTTCTCTTCTCTTTCTTTCCCCCCGCTAATATTTTTCATTTATAAAGAAATTTATTCTTCCTCTTTTGAATGGGTTTATTATCCCAAGTAAAAGAACTCTCTAGCTCCAATGCTCATAGGAACTTTATGTGCAATAACCAAAATCAAGAGATAATTCTTAATGGTTATCAACAAATGATTATATATATATACTCATATATATATATATATTCTATTCACACTCATGAAGAAAAGCTAGCTGACCTTAGCTGACCTCCATAATGCTAAGTATGTGTTGAGGATGGAGGAATTAGACAAGCTTAGGGGTACCTGAGTTTGGGATATAAATGACTCATTTGGTGCAAGATGCCGATAGTAAATTTCAGAATCTGGTGATGAATTCCCCGGGCTTGTGGAGTGTTGTTATGTTTTTCTAATAAGCAGACCAGACAATTTCTAAATATTATGATCTCTAATCAAGGTCACAGTCCATCCAAATAGCTCAGATCCCAGAATACGTATAACACATATATGTATATATGTATATCTATGAGTACATATATGTGTGCTATACATATATAATAAAATACTATATTCTCAAGGTGGAACAGTTTCCAAGTGATATAGGAGAGACAGTGTGGACAATTTGAACAAGAAAAATAAAAGATCTTATAAGGCCTGAGACTCCAAGCTCAACAGACTTGAGGCTACCAACTGATAAAGATAAAGATCTGAAAATTAATTCTAGCCAATTATTGAAGCACATGCTAAGAAGAAAGTTCTGACCCTATTTTGATATTCTCTTCATTAAGCTGAAAGTGCTTATTAACTTGTATGCAACCAGATGAAAAAATGAAATACATGTTGTTTATGAGAAAATACATAATTTTGTAGTCCAGCCTAAATCATACTGTTAGGAGATATAGACAAACCTTTATGCATACTCCTCTCCCTTATCTCATTCCTGAAAAGTCAATATCCCAAGAAGTATTTAAAATTTTGATAATAAAAAATCCCTTTGCTCCAAAATTCTGTGTGTGGCTCTCCCTTGAAGGCATTCCTACCTTTAAGGTTTGTTCTAATGCTTGAATAAACCCTTCTACTTTATCTAAACTTTTTTTTGTCATTGAGTTCTTTCAAGGTATAGCCTAATCTCTCGTGAGCCAGTCTAACTTTGTTTTATTCTTACCTGCACAAAGAGCAAGAACTTTCTCTTGAGAAGATGCATGGCGCCCTGAACTCAGGTGGCAGGGACTCAATCCTAGGCTGTGAATATCAGATCCAATAGGACTTTGGTGCATTCTGTAGATGCTGACAGCTGCCTTAGTAGATCCAGCAGGGATTTATTTTAAGTTATGAAGTTGCTCCTGTGAGGTCTCTAAATATTCTTCTCTACTTTTGAGCTTTTCAGGAATTACATAAGAAATATAAATTTTGGCAATGGCCACTCTCATCCCTCTCTCTCTTTTTGTAGTTCCAGTGAATGTATTCCAGTGTACATAGTTCTGAATTTTATGTGTGCAAGGAATGCATTTTGTCTCTGAGTCACTTAACTGTCTCTGAATCATATATTTTTAATCATATTCTTTCAGGACATGGAAGACTTAAATCTCAATTCAAAACTTAAATCTCAACCTAGACTCTGATTCCCCTGAAACCCAGGGTGATGAGGCTTAATTTCCAAGTACTAATATCAGCAAATATAGGTATAGACTGATAGATACTTTGTCGGACTGGCAGGATAGTTTACAACACTGAATAGGAACTCAAGAGATTGGCCCTGCAGAAGATTAATGACAGAAAATGAAGTTCGGAGAAGCTCTGAGGTTTGCTGGGTCATGTGATCAGAAGTGTTCATGGGAACTTGGACCCACGTCTCTAACCCTGAGTTGGGGTCTTTATAGTAATAGTTGTAACCCCACCCTGGATTTAGGTTAATCTACCTGAGACCCACCTATTGATGGGAGTAGTCTTGGGCGGATATGACCTGTAACTTTACCTGCAGACCCGACCCAGTTCATGGGAGGGGTCTGGGAAAGGTACTTAAGGGCTCTGACCCAGAGGAGAAGATCTCTTTAGTCTTTTGGCCTTTTGGCAGCATGGAGGTCAGAGGAAAGATGGCTGAAAGAAGTTAAGATGCAGGGCTAGCTAAGAATGGCTGAATGCTTAATTGGTTATAACCGATATAGGCCACACATGTGGTGGATAGGGTATGAATAAAGCTATTACTTCCTGAAGCCTGCCTGTGAGTGAGATTTCTACCCATCGCTTTCCTGGACCCCAGACCCATCGATTAATGGAGGATGGAGCCACGTGGCCTGGGATAGCAGACAGAGGCCTCCATCTCTATCCATCTCCATCCAGCTTCATCTTTATTTATTTAATACAACAATAGTGTCTCAGAAAAAACAGAGATGACACCACAACTATGAATTGGACTGTCTCAGTTTGAAATTAGCCAAAGCCTGGTATTCCCTGTAAATTCTGTTTACCAGGTTGCTGTTTTGGGGTTCCCTAAGTCCCTTACTCTGAAGCCATTGGTCAAATGGTCTCTGTACATCTCAAATATCCACTTGGAAATAACTTCTTTAAATTCCATATATACTTTTACCTCTACAAATTCTTACACCAGCTCTATGATCTCAAAATTCCAGTTTTCAAAGCGTATCTATATTCTCATCTTTCTTAAGTATTTTTTATGTTTTATTTTTTTGCTTTCCTGCCTTTCCACTGGAACAAAGTCTTGGATGCCTCAACATGTACATTTGGACTTGTCTGAGTTTAGTTGTTTCTATGGATATTTGAAAAAACAATTCTATAAAACAAAGAAATGTTCATTTATTTGTGGGCCTAGGATTTACTTCAATCTCATGTAGGTTTATTTAGGAAGGATACAAATCTGATAGAATAGGAGAATGAAGATTATTGAGGAAAAAGGATTTATAGAGAACTGCAACACCAGGCACTATCACACAAGTTGGGATGAATGAAGGGAAACAAGCATCTTGTCTGTGAAGCCACTTAGAAATCTGATCTTAATATGCTCAGGGATTTCTAATATGTTATAACACCCTCATATCTTATGAATTTGGTTAAGAATTTTAGTGCTCAGAGCTGGAGAGATAATAGAGTGGGTAGAGCCTTCTATGTGTTCCTTAAGCACCACCAGGAGTAATTGCTGAGAACAGAGCACATAGCCTTGAGCATTATTTGGTGTAGCTCACCACCATAAAAAAAGTTTCAGGGTCCCTATAGGTTAGGGAAGTTTGACTAAGGTGAGATCAGAAGGCTAGGGAGAATTCAGGACTTCAGTGGGCACTTATTCCCCCCCACCCCCACAGTGCAAAACAGAAAGCGCAAGTCTTCTATTGTGTGAAGCACCATGTTTTCATGGCTCTGACCAGAAGAAGTTCAGAGTTTTGGAGTTCAGAGTGACTCATGAGCCAGCCTGAGAGATGAGACTCAAATAGATAAGTGGACCAGATTGTGACAGGTGTCCTGGCCCACCAAGATTTTGCTTGTATGTGAAAATGAATTCCAGGGAAGAATAAGATTAAGAAAGACAAGTGACAGACCAAAAAGATAGAATTTAGGGTATGTGCCTAATCCTAGTTCTATCTCTAACAGTCCAGGGGTTTTCAAGCATCAGCAGTTGTGATTTTGAAAGACCCTAATTCCACTGGGGTAGTGCTGATTTTTCCTTGGCACCACATTGTAGGCTCTTGTGTTGAACCTCCAACCTGACTGACTGAGAAGTCTGGATGTTTCCCCTATGTACTCTGAGCATCAATTGGGATTTCCTCCACACCAAATTTCTTTACCCACTCCTACCCCTGTCTCCAAATACCTAGAGAAAAAATAAGGATATCTTGATACTGAATTCACTCAAGGAGGCTTCTTATTAGCAAATATAAGGCCTCACTTAAGGTCTATCAAAGGTGCTGGGATATGGTGATCATAAATTCAATGATGCATTGCAAGAGCATCTCCTAAATGATCTGAATATTGTCCTTTTCTTTATTAATTGCTAGGTGACTTACTTTCACTGTTTTGTTTTTTTTTACCAAAATGACATTAAATGAGTGAATTTTACTAACCATCACTGAGTTTTATCTGAAAACCTGCTATACTGACAAAAGCAGTGCATCGTGCCAACTGCAAGATCAGATGTAAAATTCTATTCTCATTTTAGTTTGATGTCAGTCCAAAGTCCTTCTTTTCCTAGAAATTCTTTAGGTTTCTGTGTTTTGGCAATGGGGGTCACCCAGGATTATTAAGATATCAAAGAAATAAAGTCAAGAGAAAATATTATATGTAACTACTCATATGTTACTCATCATCATATAACCTGTAAATACACACATGATTACATTGTGTTATTTGTAATTATACCTGGTTAAGGAGGCGAAGAAACCTCATGATCTTCCACAAAATCAAGACAATTATCTGGGGGCCTAACAATCAAGGGCTTCGTGTTCAGAATCTGAAAACCTGAATACTAAGGAGGGTCCATAAGCAAAGGCAGGAGAGGCTAACCCAGTTCAAACAGAGAGTCTGCTACTTTCCTACCTGTGTGTTCTAGTCTGACCTGGTTAGAATAGATAAACTTGGATGAAGAGAAGATCTACATAACTCTGTCCAGTGATTCACAAGATAATCTAATCTATACACCTGAAAGAGAGACAGATAGAGACAGAATAAGAGAATGATAGAAGGAAACAGAAACAGACAGACAAGACACACATAGAGAGACAGAGGGAAAGCAGGAATAATTCTTACCTGATATCTGGTCATCTTGTAGTCAAATTAAAAAATATTATCATATCACATTTAGAGAAAAAAAATAAAATTTCCAGCATGTGTGATGAAGATCCTGTATTGTACTCCTCTTATAAGTAGAAATAGAATGTGCCTCATGGTCAAAAAAGGTGACATTTTACCAGATTCAATCATTTATTACCCTCTCATGGTTCTTTCTTTGGATTTATCATTTGAAAGAATGCATCATGGAAGTCAGGACTGCTATAGTCATGACTACAGATCATGAGGAAGGACATGCATGCATAGTCAGAAAAAGTGACATGTAGGGTGAGATCTGGAAGGCATGGTTTTCATGCTCTCTCTCAGCACATCATGCTCTCAGTACTACAATGTGTTTACCTGGCTGGTAGCTCTAGAATTCCCACTTTTCTAGGATTTTTAATGTAGGATTTAAAATTTTTAATTTGTGTTTGAATTCTGCCATCAGTTCCTCTTTCTGTTGATAATAAAAATTCTTTGGGAATAATCTTTTATCTGCTGTTTAAGTCCTCCACTTGCTCTTTATTTTGGGGGAGGGGGGCTACACCCAGTGATGTTCAGGAGTTACTCCTGGCTATGCGCTCAGAAATCACTTCTGGGTAGGGGGCCCATATGGGACACATGAATTGAACCAGGTCTGTCCTGGATCAGCTGCGTGCAAAGCAAACGCCCTACTACTGTGTTATTGCTCTGGCTCCATCCACTTGCCATTGAGTCAACTATTTAACATAATACATATGTGGCAGGAATTAGTGAATTAGGAACAAGACTAAAGGCATTTTCCTATGTAGACACTGTGGCAGAAGGCTAGGGAAGGGATTATATTCATCTTTATTGCAGGAAAGGAGGGCTATGTTGGAGAAACAAAGATAGCTGGCCAGTTAGCCTTTGCTCATAAGTGACAATCCCACAATCAACTTTCTGAACAACTAACCACTTTATTAGACAGAGCCTACTTTCTAGGGGGCAGATGTTGTTCTTGTTCCTACCACATTTTATTTCTCTCCATCACTGAATGACATGGCAGTCAGCCACACCCAGGTTTTCATGGAAATTAAGCAGAAGAGGTTAGTCATATTTTCCCGAGAAGACAGTCTATGCTCCAAAACCTTACTTTTATCTACTATTTTTCTCTTGATTGTAGAGGACACTTATACAATATATTTACTTATATTACCCTGGCACTTAAAGCAAGTCTTTGAAATAGGTATAATGGGTATCTTTATATCTGTTTAATAGATTAATTAATATACAAATTGATTTACTTTCATCCAGGCCTAACATAAAATGAACACTCAAAGAGGCAGAATGATAAGTGTCAAGGACTTGTATTGCAACTCATCAACCCTTATTTGAATCTCTAGCATCATACATGATTTCTACAGCACTATCAATGGTTCCTGCGCATCACTAGGTATAGCCCTAATTTCAAACACTTGTCTACAAACAAATGAACAAACCCTGACTCAAATAAATATATGATTTCAACTTATATAATTTTCCAAGTTTTCTCCTTAAAATAAAGAACCAGGCACTATGCATAATTTTATTGAATGAGGTGAAGATTCAGGTACTATTGTGGGATAAACATGCATCAGCTGGAATTAGACCAAAGATACCCTGCGTTAGAGAACGCAATTACTTACACGGGAGTTGCCTAGAACATTCTTCACCCCAGATTCTAGAGAGAAGGAAAGAAATAGAGTCGAAGGGAGAAAGACATGTGAAATAATGGGTACAAATCTCAAGGGGATTCAATTATATTGTGATATAAAGAAGAACAGAACTAAATATCCAAACTATAGTAAACAGCACTGAAATCATGAGACCCAAACTTTAACAACCCCAGTTAAAAAGGTGTCTTTTAAGATGACAGATGAGGATTGGAAGACAAAATGGCATAGACTCTCTAGGAATATAGGTATAAGGAGGTTGAAACTGGTGGTGTGTTGTTACTGAAACATTGTATGTCTAAAACTGAGCAATGAATAACCCTGTAAATCACAATGCTTTACATAAAAAATTAAAAATTATTTAGAAATATTGAGACATTTTGGGACAGTCCTTTGTTTGATCCCCCAGCATACCATACAGTCCCCCAAGCCAGGACTAATTTCTGGGTGTATAGCCAGGAGTAATCCCTGAACATCTCTGGGTATGACCCAAAATATAAAAAAAGAAAGTAGTATTGAGACATTTCTACACCAATGAAAGAAACAATTCATGTGCCCAGGAATTTATAATGAGTTGAAAGTTTGTGCCCCAGTGACACATTCTGTTATTGGGTGAATCCTCTTCTCCACCCTATAAGTGGTCTGAAAACAATGATTATCAGAGGAGGAGTCCAAGACCTGCAGATTATCTTTCAAAAGATGTATGGAACATTTAGTTAAAGCATCATACTTTTGAAAGATGATGTTTAAGATCATAAAGTCAAAATGCTATTTCTGTGCTTTTCATTATCAATAAAATTGATCTGTTCTGAACTCATTCAGATTTTGAGATATGCCAAGTTTATCACAAGGAGTGCTTATTTTTCTCTAAGTCAGAAAATATGATCCAGCAAGAAAAATATTTAAAGAATAAAATCCCCAAATTTTAGTTATTTATAAATAAAGACCCTTTCAATGTGTATTTATCCGATTCTTGTTTTCCCCTCAGAGATTGTGTTAGACATTTGGAAGGAAAAGGGAGTAACATAATATAGGCCTGTCTTCAGAGTAGTTAAACTCTGATGATAAAAGATAGCTTAAATGAAAGAGCAATTGCAGAATGTGAGATGTGCCGCAATGATTCTACAATACATTACTTGGCCAGTACATGTGATGCATGGTAACAATGCTACAGCATCTTGTCTGCAAGTATCCTTGGTGGGATTAATGATGCTACACTATGTCATATGCAATTGCTCAAAATGTGTGGGGCTGATATTACATCAGGACCCCCTGCAAGTGCTCAGGATGTGGGGAAAAGATGCAGCAGGTCTTTAGAAGTGCTTGTGATGAGCAGAAATGATGTCACAACAAGTTCACAAATGAGTATTGCTAAGGAGTCATTAGGGTAAATGTAGTGGTCTCACAATGCAGGCCTTTTGCATATGTGTTATTGTGTATGTGTGTCATTTGTTCATAGACATGTATAATTGTGTAAGTATATACACACCTGTATGCTTTGAACATGTACATGGAAATGTATACATTTAAAGGTGACACACATGTATACACATGCTTATAAATACATGCAAATGTTTGCACATGTGCACATACATGTGTGGGTACATGTTAAGAGATGGAAAAGGATTACCTGGAACTGTACTCTCTAAAATAGATTCCAAGAGACACTGTTGAATTTCTAAAATCTATGCCTTGTTCTGTCATCAAAGCAAGAGGCATGGAGAAGAGATAGTCTGTATTCTGAACCAGAACCACTGTGTTTATTTATTCTTGTCTGGGAGACAGGTTAGAGTTGAGAGAGGAAGAGCAGAAGTGGGGTCATTGAGGTTGGATTACAAGGGGGTATTGACATTAAACTGAGAGTGTGGGGCTTATTTTGCTGTCTGTAGAAGGATTGCTAAGAGGTTTTGGTCAATGAAGCAAACAGAACATAATTATGTTCTAAAGACTGTCAGCTTCCATGGCTTCTCAGGAGGTCGGAGTCTATGTCTCAGTCCCTTTTGACCTGTTCCCGATCTGTGCTGTGCCTAAAGCCTGTTGCTACTGTGCTAGCAGTGGGCTCAGAGTGGAAGGTTGCCAGTGTCGGTGTGGTCAGTTTTCTCATTCCAATCAGTCATAGACCTCCAGTTCTGCCCGGTTGGAGCTTTGATTAATGAGAACAGCTAATTAATGTGTACTGTATTCCCAGTGTTCTGGACAGGAGTAGAAGCCAAGTTTAGAAGATGGGCACTCCTTATCAGAACTGATGGGGATAACCAGGGCTATCCAGGGGAATACCAAGGGTCAGCATGGAGAGGCCACCATCTCCAACACTGCCCCTTCCCTCTCTCCAGCCAAAATAGTGGCACTCTGCATTTTTACCGTTTCTTTTGGTTACACTCCTTCTTAGTTGCCTCTATTTTTCTGTGACTTTTTCTTTATGGTGAGGATGAGGGTCAGCCAGGGGTATGGAGAGATAAGTGCAGGGATAGCAGTGCCCTTGTGACCCCTAGACCTTGGCAAACCTTGGCAAAGTCACTTTGGAGATGTGGTTCTTCATCTTCATCAGAGAGCTCCTGTATCCTTATTTTCCTGGATAAATCTAGACCATAAGACCAGGGATTTTGGGTGGGGTACACAAGCACCTGTGTTGATAGCTCAAGTGCACAGCTGAAGACAAGAGTCTTTGTTGAGAGATTAAGTGGAGATCTCTCAGTATATGAACGGAATAAAGCAACCTCTCGGATCACCCAGAAACAGCCTAACTTAATCTCCCCATAGTCATTTGCCTGAAAATGACAGGGTCTCAATATCACTTCATCTCTCTTCCCCAAGGCTGGTAATGGCCACCCTTCCTGCTCACTCTTTTATCTCCTAACCCGTGCATTTCACAGAAGTCTGTTTACTGATATCACTGCCCATGTTCTGTAAAAGATACTGTAGCAAAATAAAGGAGATGGGAGCATGGAAGGTAGGTGCAAGAGAGAAACTGGAGTCTGTCACTGGAACTTTGAAGGACGGACAGTGTTGTGAGGTGGGGTGCTGGAAAAATAACTGGTATTGCGTCCTATGGGGGAAGGAAGGAAAGTCAAAGCCTCCCAGGGGAAACTTTACTTGAGGATGGATTGCTGTTTGGAACTAGATCTTTGCCTTACCTAAGAGACAGTATCTTTGGGGAAAGGGCTTGTGTCATTTGACCAGCTGGTGGAAAAGCATGAGGATGAGAGTGGAGAGGTTCCAGGTATGGAGCCTGACAGCTACTATATGTGTAAAGAATTCAAGGTGCAAATGACAGCTGCAGTCTTGCAGCACAGCCTGCTTCTGGTAACACACTTCCCAGGGTCTATGTTAGGATGGGAAATTTGTGTGCTGACAGCTGATTTAGGGTATGAGTCAATGTTCCCACAGGACAGGAACAGTGATCTTTGCTTCCAACTGCTTGTTAGTTCCTCGCACAATAAACAGATTTTTTTTCCAGATGGGGAAAGTGAGATTCAGAAGAGCAATTGGCTTGTGTTAGATCATCTATGTGGTCAAGTCATGAATAGAAAAACAATTGTCAACTCGAAGTTTTAATGAAGTCATAGACACTAGGCAGAGAAGTCAACAGCCAGAGATCTTTAGCCGCAGATTTTTATAAAGAGAGAAAGAGCAAGGGGAGATCATCATAGAAGAGACTAGAATATATGCTGGAAGCAGGCAAGGTGTTCCTCTAGTAGCAGGAAAGAGCCTGAAAAAGAAGTTTGGTCAAACCCTTGGGGTTTAGGAATCTCCAGGACCCGGAGATCATATGCTTCTCCAAGAAAATATTGTGAGCATTCTGCCATATCAGCTCTTCAGGGAGGTCCTAGGGTACATCGTGTGGATATAAAAGGGTTGGAAACTGACACACATTCCCTGGAACCATACATTTTGAGAGACTTATTTGGAACTCTTCTTGTGGGCCAGTTTGAGAAACATCCTGAGAGCCCAACAGATGGAGCATTCTGGGAACATATAAAACTTTGATGACTATCCTTTCAAGCTCCCTTTTTATAGGCCAACAAATAGCATTTAAGGCATTAACCCCATATTACTACACTGAAAGAATTAGGGACAAAAGTTATCTACATATTAAGAATGATTTGCTCTTGGTGAAATATTTTCCCCATAATGGGTCTATTTTAAGTGCATGAAAAAATACCTCCAATTTTTAGACATGCATATATATAAGTATTATTTTTCTTTCTTCCTTTTTTCTTCCTTTCTTTTCTTTTTTGATAAGTTACCACTTACCTAGAGACAAATGGTTTATAATCTACTATGTCAACTATATGATACTTGCTCTTAAATAAAGTAAATTACATTTTTAAAAAGAACACACTCCTTAGATTTTCCAGAAGTGTATTCAAAGATTTGCTAGAACTTCCTTTTTTGGGGTGTGTGAGTCAATAGATGCCCCCTATCAGACAATGTCACTCTTCAGTTTGTGATAAGTTGGATTAAGAAAAACATGAGAGCTTGAGATAGGATCAAAGATATCATTTTAATTTCCCTACAGAAGAATTTCAACATGGTTAGAAACCCTCTCAGCAGGGATCACTTCTGATACTGAATGACTTTTGTTTCATAGATCATGGAATTGAGAAGAACTCAAGGGTATTCCAATCAGTTAAGTCAGTGGATAGGAGTCAAGTCAATTTCAGACATCAAATGATTGTGGTACCATCAACTTTCCATCAACTCTACTTCGGGCACTTCTTCAGTAGTTGAAGTTTTATCAAAGATAAGTGTTAGAAGTAATTTGCCAAATTGCAGGTCCTAGTAACAATGTGGCAAACACATGGTGGTAAAGCTGAGACCAGTAGGCTCTGATATACAAGTGTCCCTTCCCATGCTGGTATGTCACAGCCAAATAATATCTTTCCTGTGCCCCACTATTCACCTAATTTAGAGATCAATCTTTTTTCACTACTTACTCTTTGATCATCTCTTTCTATATAAAAAATACTTAAATACAGAGATTGTGTGGAATTCAAGGGGGGGGGGCAATGTATAGCTGACATCACTATAAACTCTAAAATTTCTCCTCATTTATTGACTTCCAGGTCAAATTGTCTCCAAGAACCCCATTCACTACTTTCCCCCCACAAGCTCTTCATTCTTATCCTTCATGTCCTGTGTGATTTAATGCTAGTGTCTGAGGAGGAAATTTAGCCTAAAGTCTCAGATTCCTCATCTTTTACATGAAAGATGAAAACAAACAAGTGCAATACATCTTTACTCCTTCTTGGTGTGTTGTGCTCTTGGGAGGCATTCTAGAACCTTCTCGAGTACTTGAAGCACATGTCTAGTATCACATATCTTTTGTTCTGTAGATGAGCTGAGGAGGGCGATAATGACTCTTTTCCAGGGTACAGTAAGTCAAAACACGAGGTTCTCAGGGGAAAGGATCCTGGATCTTTCTGTTTGATGAGCATTGCCCTGGGTTCTACAGTACCTCGTAATTGACATACTCTGTCATAAATCACACATTCCTTGGGTTTTCCCTGGTTTTGCTTCTCATAAAGCATGATCAAAGGGTAGTCATTTCACCTCAACTGTACAGGTTAGACCAGCCAAACTAATTTTATTTTTCTAAAATGAAGCATATTGGTTTAAGGGAGGAATTCTTGAGGCAGTAGCCCAG
>PVKC010031064.1:0-14640 GCA_004027635.1 Crocidura indochinensis
TTCTTTCTTTTTTAAACTTTATTGATTGTTTTGGCCACTCCTGGCTGTGCACTCAGAAATCACCCCTGGAAAGCTGGGGGACCATATGGGATGCCAGGAATCAAACTGGGTCCCTCTCTAGGTTGGTGATATACAAGGCAAATGCCCTACCACTGTGCTATCTCCCCAGCCCCAATTCTTTTAACTTCTTTTCCATGTAGCTCAAAACCCATATATTGAAGCAATATGAGGCACTGTATATTCAGCCTGGCTCACATAAAACACATCAATATTCACTATTACAAGTATAACATGTAATCTCTCTTGTCCTTGCAAAAGACCCATTCTATAGTGCAAAGATGAACTGGCTTTTGAGGTGGGAGTTATGGGTGGGTGGTTAGAGGACTTGTGAGTAATGGCCAGAGAGTGAGTTTTGAGCTTGTAGATTCAGGCCTAGTACTAAAACTGGTTTTCAGCTCTTCAATTAGCTTCTGTAGGATTTTTCTTCATAAAGAATGGTTCCTTGCTATTTATATTCCCCATATATATTTTAAAAAAGCCTGAATTTCTGGGGCCAGAAAGATAGTGCAGCGGTAAGGCATTTGTCTTGCATGCTGCCAACCGGAAAAAGACCTGGTTCGATTCTTGGCATCCCATATGGTTCCCCAGCTTGCCAGGGTCTATTTGTTTAGTTTTGTTTTGTTTTGTGGGTTTTGGGTCACACCCGGCAGTGCTCAGGAGTTACTCCTGGCTCTGTGCTCAAAAATCGCTCCTGGCAGGCATGGGGGAACATATAGGGTGCCGGGATTCAAACCACTGTCTGTTCTGGATCTGCTGCATGCAAGGCAAATACCCTACCTCTATGCTATCTCTCTGGCCCCAGTCAGCGGCTATTTCTGAGTGCAGAGCCATGAGTGACCGCTGAGCACCATTGGGTGTGGCACAAAACCCAATAAATAAATAAATAAATAAATAAATAAATAAATAAATAAATAAAGTTTAAAAAATTAAAAAATCTGAATTTCAGAGATTAGTGGGAAAATGATAACCCAAAGATGTCTATGTCCTGGTGCCTGCAAGCTGGGTATGCGTTTCCTTCCGTGTGCTAAGGAGTATGCAGGAGTGGTGGAGAGGTTGTCATGGATTACTTAGATGCTTCCAATCTGATCACATGTATTCTTAAAAAGTTATTTCCGGCTTAAGATATGAAGCTCACCACAAAGAGTGGTGAGTTCAGTTAGAGAAATAATTATGCTGAGAACTATCATAGCAATGTCAGTGAGTGAGGAATGTAGAAAGCCTGTCTCAAATACAGGTGGGAAGTAGGGGAGGGAAGAGATGGGGGCATTGGTGATGGAAAGATTGCACCACGAAGAGGGTGTGCATGTTATGACTGAACCCCAATTGCAATTATGTTTTAAATCGCGGTGTTTGGGGGCTGGAAAGATAACCTGGAGGTAAGGCATTTGCCTTGCATGCAGAAGGTCGGAGGTTCGAATCCTGGCATCCCATATGGTCCCCCAAGCCTGCCAGGACCGATTTCTGAGCATAGAGCCAGGAGTAAGTTCTGAGAGCTGCCTGGTGTGACCCCAAACCCAAAAACTATATTGTTGTATATGAAAATATTTCCATAAGATTATTCTTTGCCTGTTGTCCCACCTTGACCTTCCAGGTGGGGGCGCTGTTGAGAGCCTAATAAAGAGTTTGGGAGCGAGGTGTTCAGGGTCTCTTGTCAGAGTTGGCTGGCTGGCTCAAGGTGTGTTTTGGAGCTAGCAGCAGGCTGACAAAGGACTCTCTTCTCCCAACCTTTTAACCCTTAACCCTCCTGTCTATGTGGATTATTTGCTCGGATAAATATAACTAAGATCTCCCCTCAAAAAGGAACAAGAGGATGGGAATCAATTTCTCATTCTGGGAGCTCTTTGCGGATACTCAAACAATCAACAAAGGTATAAACAGGACCCAACTGTAGAGTATATTATATATATTTTATGTATAATAAAGTTTGAAGGGGAGGCCAAAGGAGACAGTTGGACAGTGACAGTTGGACAATGACAGTTGGACAGTGATAGTTGGAAAGTGACAGTTGGAGAGAAAGGATAAAAGGGGGGAGGGGAGAGACGGAGAGGAGGAGATAGGGAAACGGGGAGAAAGAGAGAAGAAAGGGAAAAGGGAGGACAAGGAGGAGACAGGGAAAAGGGAGGACTGGAAGGAGAAAGGGAAAAGGGAGGACTAGGAGGAGAAAGGGAAAAGGGAGGACTGGGAGGAGAAGGACGGGGAGAAAGGGAGGAAAGAAGGGAAAGGGGCTGGCAGGGAGAAAAAGAGATTAGGAGAGTCAGGGAGACGTATAGAGAATAAGAAGAGCTGAGACAGACAGAGAAACGAATAGAGAATAAGAAGAAGCAAGACAGAAAGAAAGAGAGAGATTAAGGGAGAAGAAGAGAGAGTGCAGAGACAGGGAGAGAAGTCAGAAGATTAAGAGAGAAGAGCAGAGACAGGGAAAGAAGAGAAGACAGAGACAGGGAGACAGAGAAAGAGACAGAGACAGACAGAGAGGAGAGAGAGAGATCGAAGCAGGGAGAATTAGACTCTTTTGGCCAAACCTTTTGGACCCCCAAACCTCTTTGTGTGAATCATTTATTGCGGACGCTTATTGCTAAGGCCTCCCCCACAGCTTATGGCTGAATATATCAGCCGCGTGTTTAGAAACTTTGTTTCTCAACACCCAACAAATGGGGCAACACTAAATCACAGTGTTTAAGTAAAGAAATCATTTTTAAAAAAAGTTCTTTCTGAATCAAAGTGGAAAAGGAAGAAGAGTGAGTCAGAGGGGTGTTGTATGGGGATTCCCCACCCCATCCCACCCAATTGTTGCTGCCTTTGAAGGTGGAAGAATAAGGCATGAACCAAAATATGTGGTGGTTTCTAGAATCTGGAAACAATCCTCAGTTTACAGCCAGCAACCATATGAGAACCTCTGTCCTACAGAAACTGATATCTGCCAATAACCTGAGTAAGTGCAACAGATTTTCCTGGAGATCTTTGAAGAAGGAATCTAGTCTGTCAACACCTTGACTTTTAACCCAGAGATACCTGTATTGAACGTTCAACCTACAGAACTTTAATAGGACATAAGTGTGTTGACTTAAACCAGTAGGTTGATGGCAATTTGCCATAGCAGCAATAGGAAATACACTGATGTATCCACCCTAAATTTGGCTGTTGTGAGCAGCATTACTGTTGAATTCCAGAACTGATCTAGTATGAAAATGATGGGGATGAATATGAAGAGTGATGAGTTCTTGAGTGTTGAAGAATAAATGACAGGACATTCATATGGCAGTGATCAGACCATATGTGACCTTCTGGAATTGGCATTTGGGAGGTGATGGCAATAACCTGAAAAGTCCCAGGGAGGTGACGTGGCAAATGAGACTACATTGAATGGGTCAGTTTTTTGAGTTTCTAATTCCTCTATTTAGTTTCCAAGCTAACGCTTTGCATGCCAAAGTCCTGTTCATCATAATTGGGATATATGGATTTTTAACAATAAAAAACACTTGGAACTCATACTGAATAAATTTTATAGATAAATCACAATACTTCAACTTATTGACTTAAATCAAGATTTCAACAAATGAATAATGCTTCAAAATGTGCTCTTTGTAGGTTTCCAAAGGAAAAACTGAAAATTCTAAATGTTTTTCCTCACTTTGTTTATGAACCTTTTTAACAATGGAAATGTTTTGTCTCCTAAGAGTGGCATGGAGCTCAAACAGATGACTCACTGGAAATGACGACCACCTCTTTGATTATAATCAATGGGAAGGCGTTAGGAGTGAACCCAAGAGAAACAGAGGTTGATACTAAAGGAAAATATACGGCCTATGGGGACACTCTATGTAGAGCTGAGAGGAGTGAAGCATTGTAATAAGAGGCAGAATGTTAGTCACTGTGCAATCAGACCTCTAGAAGGGAAAAAAACCTGCCCAGAGGGAAAAAAAGCAAACAATAACAAAAGAGCTTTTTTGGGAGCTTTTCTTTAGAAGAGTTCTTCCTTCGTCCTTGTACATCTCTACTGGGAGGCCTGTAGGCCCCATGATGGGCACGCCAACTCTGACTGGGCTGTTCTCACCCTGATCTACATCCTGGCCTCACTTGACCTTCTTGATTCTGAGTTCATGCCATGCCTATCAACACTCTACCCAGAGTTGGCTGACCAGTTGTGTGGACCTCCCAGGAAACTTTCTTCTCTTTTCTCCTATTAATCTAGTTATACATTTCCTCTGATCTCTAAAAATGAGGTGAAGCTCAAACAAGCTTCCTTCTTTGTGTCTTTATCACTCTGGTCAAAGGATGTACCAGTGGAGAAGGTTGGCACAATTGTTGATTGTGTTAGCCACTGGGAAAAATTGTAAAAGAAATAGTAATGGACTCTGTCGTCCTTCAACATTGCTTTAAGCCCCTCTTTTCTGGTATTTAACTCTTCCTCAATGCCTCTATCCAATTCCCTGCCTTTGCTACATTTCTACCCACACTACTTCATATGACTACAATGACAAGTGCTATTATCAGAACCACCCATATTGAATGTTGATTTTTTTCTAGTGTTTTCCGTATGGTCCAGTAATAAAAAAATTCTTTATAACTTGAGCAGAGTAATGCAGTCAATTACCATTAATTCATATTGAGGTGTGCTGACCAGTTGCTTCCTAGAATTCGAAGGGTACATAGAAAAACTAAGTTTTAAAAATGGATTCCCCTTCTTTCCTTTGTTGTTTCTGTTTTTGTGATGACTAGGGGTTAGGCACATATGGACCTGTAGTGCTCATGTACATACAGGATTCATTGCTCCCAAAGGTCACTCAGGTACTCACATATATGCTGGCTAGGACCTATGCTTCTTGGCCACTGGTATGTGCACATCTTTGGGTTGCCATGCATTCTGGGAGTCACACCCATATATTGTACCAAATACAGCCAGAAATCACTTATGGCAGCATGGAGTACAGAAAACAGAGGTGCTAGGATCATGTTCAGTGTGTTTATTTAATTTTTTTTTGTTTTTTTGGCCACACCCAGTGACGCTCAGGGGTTACTCCCGGCTATGCACTCAGAAATCACCCCTGGCTTGGGGGACCATATGGGACACGGGGGGATCCAACCAAGGTCTGTCCTAGGCTAGTGCATGCAAGGCAAACGCCTTATGGCCTGCGCCACCACTCCGGCCCCATGTTCAGTGTGTTTAAAGTTTATTGGACTCTCAATTTTACCCTTGTAAGCTTTGTAACTCTTGTATTTCCTACAAGTCCTCAAGATTACTTTAAAAATTAAGTTGTTTCTGGGAGCAGAGAGATAATATAGTGGGTTGGATACGTGCTTTTTTTTGAAGCTGACCTTGACTTGATTTCAGGCACTCCATGTGACTTCCTGAACACAACTTGAAGTACCCCTGAGCACATAAATGGCAACAACAGGAAAAAAAATCAAATTCTTGCCAACTCAACCCACCTTTTGATTTGTAGAATATTCAAGTGGCATGAGGGATCTATCAGAGGCCAGAGACTGTGGAGATTGGCAATTCTAATAAAATCAGAGCATCAGCTCACTTACCATCCTACCTTCATTGTCCGTGGGTGGCAGAGAAAGGAACATTCATTCTGCCCTGCTATCAAGCAGAGCTGAGTCTGAGTGATTCCAGGAACAAATGAGAGCTGGCTGCCATTGAGGGAAATAAGCTCCTGGACATGACTAGGTGTGAGTCACAATATCATTTTAGCTCACTTATTTTTTTCCTTGTAACTCTAGATATCACCATGGACATAATCGTTTCTTTGTAATAGGAGGCAACAAGTTGGGTGGCTGAGAGTTTAAGGAAAGAACCTCCAAGATGTCAGTTGGTTCCAGGGCCTGGCTAGGTGGTGTGAGTATGCATGCTTGATCCCCAGTGCAGTACTCCTGTGCTGAGCATAGTCCTGGTTTCTCTGTACTTTGGGGCCCCTGGTGTGCAAGCAACAGAATTGTGCCTCTCCCAATTATTGTAGCCTGGTATGTGTAAGTATACTCACTAAGGTGTGTGGTTGTACCAGTAAGCAATGTGCAAGCACTGGTAATGAAATGTGTACAAGCTTTGGTGAGCCTCACAGCTGAATGCTGAGTGTGTGAAAATGGAAACAGGAACAAGAGCAAAAAGGAAAGAAAGGGAAATGTGGGCGAGGGGTGATTTCCAAGTAGTTCTTAGAAGGTCTACAGGACCTATTAGTAATTTGTGACCCAGAGGTGCTGGGGATCTTCCCAAGCTACTCCAGTCATGCTGGGGATCTTTAGAGGGACGTACCCAGAGGTGCTCAGGTACTGTGTGGTGTCAGGTATAGAACCTGGACACTTGGTAGGCGTGCACCTGAGCTGCTGCAGGGAGATATTCAGTAGACAGAAATGGAAATAAATTGTTTCAAGTTTCCCATAGTTCATTGAAAAATCAAAATGTATGAAAGCTCTTAAAGAAATAGCGAGGTATTTTTGGTAAAAATTTTGACAAAGTGGGCATACAGTGAAAAAGAAACGCTCCTCCACTGCTGATGGGAATGTTGTCTGGTTCAACCCCTGTGGAAAACAGTATTGAGAGTTCTCAGTAAACATAGAACTGAGCTGCTATATGAGCCAGCAATTTCACTTTTGGGTATCTGCAACCAGGACTTAAAAAATATTCATTTAAAGGGACAATTTCACACCTTTATTCATTGCAGCACTCGGTACAATAGCTAAAACATGAAATCAACCTAGATGTCCAATGGCAGATGAATGGATTATGAAAATATGGTACATACACAGACACAACGGAATACCATGCAGCTGCAAGGAATGATAAAACCATGTAATTTTCTGCAACCTGGTTAGAGCTGGAATATACATTAAGTGAAGTTAATCGGCAGAAGATGAAAGATATGCACAGGATGAGCTCACTTATCTGTGGCATATAGAATAGATAGATAAGGATATTAAGGGGGGTGCCTAGATCACCCTTGACCCCAGAGCTTAGGAAGGAGAAGGACAGAGAAGGAAAGAAATTAAGGTAGGAAGGAAGAAGGTGAGAAAGGGAAGTAATTTCAGGGCTTTGGTTATACTGGTGATGTGGGAGACTCAACAACACTGAAAACATAGGATGTAAGAAGCAACCACCGAACTTAAAGGTGGCAGTTTAGGTGGCAGACAGTGGGTGGGATGTGGTGGAGTGGGGAGAATGATTGAGTACAGAAGCGCTAATGATGTAAGTTGACACTGCTGGTGGGGTTGGGTTTGAAATATTATATGCCTAAGACTTAACTATAAATAACTTTGTAAATCACAGTTATTTAATTAAACTAAAAATTATACAAACAAAGCTTAGCCAAAGTGGGTTGGTTAGATAGTATAGTAGGTAGAGTGCTTGCCTTGCATGCAGCCCACCCTAGTTCAGTCCCTAGCATCCCATATGGTCCCCTGAGTCTTATCATGAGTGATTACTCTTTTTATAAATGTTATTTGTTTGTTTGTTTTTGGGTCACACCCGGTGGCGCTCAGGGGTTACTACTGGCTCTATGCTCAGAAATTGTTCCTGTCAGGCTGGGGGACCATATGGGAAACCAGGAATCGAACCATTGTCTGCCCTGGGTTGGCCATGTGTAAGGCAAATATCCTACCTTTGTGCTCTCTCTCTGGCCCATGAGTGATTTCTGAGTGGAGAGCAAGGACTAAGTCCTGAGCACAGCTGGGTGTGACCCCCAAAATGAAAACACAAAATTTTACTTAAAAACTTTAGTGCAACACTGTTTGTAACAATGAAAAAGTTCACCACACCTAAGCATCCATCAAAAAATTATTATATGAATGAATAATTTGTCCAATCAATGAAAGAATTGTTTTGGTTTTGGAACACATACGGCTGCAGTGCACAAGGGTTACTCCTGACTCTGTGCTTAGAAACTGCTCCTGGTAGGCTTGAGGGACCCATATGAGCTGCCAGGAATCAAACCTGGGCTGGCTGCATGCAAACAAATGCCTTCCCTGTTGTGCTATCACTCTGGCCCCAAATTAATAAAATATTTTGTATCATACATATACAATACACATACTTTTAAATATACATATATCTCTAGTCAGATGGAGCTAGATACACACAAACAGAATGGAATCTATACTACGAGGTTAATGGAATTTTGTTTCTGTATAGTGACATTATAGATATTTCCAGTTTTCTTCTTTTTGCTGATGGGTTATTTCTGAAACTTCTTCAGTAGTATATCTTATTTTTCATAGAGATAAAAGAGAATTTCTTTCAAGGAACCTTAAAAGCTACCCCAGATAAATAGTTCAGGGCTCTTTAGTTCACACATTAAAAGATGGCTGAACTAGTTGAAAGCTTATAAGAAAGAGGTGATTTCATGTGTGTAAAGTCTGCCTGTTGGTAGAAAAAGAAGTCCAGTTAATAGAAATCTAATTCATGCCTTGTGCACAATATCATTTACAAATCTGAATGGGCACCGGTCCACAATTAACGTTCTTTATTATTATTCTTGAGTTTTAAAGTGTGGAACCATTATATCATCAAATATACAGAGCATTGTCCACAATCAGAAATGGACAGAATTGTTTCAAAAGATTTGCTTAGGCTGTTGAAAAAAAAATTGCAGATTAACATACTGCCCTCTTTTGGTCACCATTTGCAACTGCTTTACTTTTTCTTGTTAATGTTGTTCTACAATTCATGCATAAACGAAACTAATTTTAGAACACCTTCTTCCTCCACAGAAAACCCTCAGAATTCCACTGTGTTATCATCATCTGGTAAGACTGTTATTTCTCACTTTGGAAAGTATTAGGAAACTATTCTAAAAAGTTCTGCATGTAATATCAGACATGTAGTTAGATGCAATAAAATCATTTTCCCCTGTAAAGTCTGTTATTAGACCTGCAGCTGAGACATCAGTAATGATCCTGGGGAAGAGGACAGACATAATGGTTCATCCACATTGTGTGGGGAAATTCAGGAAATAAAGTGTGGGTTTTTAATGAGCTACAGCTCATCAATGGCTTCTTTGGAATTCTGTTTTATAAGTCTAAAGAGTAGCAGGAGCACAAACATGCCAGAGGTCAGAGAGATAGATAGTACAGTGAGTAGGGTGCTTTCTTTGCATGCAACCAACTAGGTTTGATCCCTAAGAACCCCATATGATCCCTCAGCCCACCAGGAATGATACCTGAGTGCAGAGCCAAGAGTGAGCCCTGAGAACAGCCGGAACAGCCCCAGAACAAAGCAAATTAAAAAAATTAAACAACAACCCCAAAAAATTCACCAACCTGCAAATGTGTCAAATGATCGTATGTTTGAGGAATGAGACTTTCTCTTAAATATCCTCCCTCAGCACTCAGCACCCCACAGAAGGTTTATTTTCTAATAAACGATTATTGTCATCCACTCAAAGATTGAAAAGGTAAAGAAATGAAATAGAAATTGTAACTGACACCCAGTTTGGCCTAAAGAGAACCTGCTAGGTGGAACAGGACCTCAGTGAGACATGCTCTAATCCTGTCCCTTAGGAGGTGAGACAGACCTGTCTGGGGAGACAGAAAGGTTATGTAGCCTGTAACCTCTCTGATTTCTGCCACTCTATACTTTCTGATATAGAGTAGATTCCAGAAGACTCTGATGGTAACCTGTGAATTACCTCACATTCTATCCTTATTTGTGAAAATGTACTTCCACCATTATCACTTATATTAATCCTAAATTCACTTTACATTAATAATTACTTTAAATTCTCATTTACATGTTCATCCATTCTCTGGGGCCATATTATTTGACTTGAACAGAGCTAGTATTCTCCCACCACCATTGCTATTTGTGTCGCTTTGTGCAAGTTCCTTCATCTTTCTATGCCTCCTTTCCTTCATCTGAAAATTAGGGTATATATGAAGATGCTAGGAGATGATCCTTGATTACTAATAATTATCATTACATACTAAGTCTGAGGGCAGAGATTTAAAGCCTGATATGGAAATCTTCAGAGTCCAAGCTCTTTTACTGTGTCACTGTGCACCTTGGTTCTAGAGCAAAGTGACCACTATAATTTTTTTCTGGTATAATAACCATGATCATACTTACTCATGATAACATCTTTAGAAAATTTTGTTTTTCTAAAATGGGAAATAAGACTTCCGGGGTACTCACTCGCTGCTAGTCATTTAGCATGATCTGAGAAGACTTGGCTCTCCAGTGATACATAAACTAGAAGGAACATTTGGGCAACTGTGCATGATGCTCATAGGCCATTTTTTGGATGACTTTGACATTCATCAGAGTCATAAACTTAAAACCCATTTTAAAATGCAGCTTGGCACCAAGACAGAAGACTCGAGACCCATGCTTTGAACCTTTGCTCAGGAGCTATCATCTCAAAAAATAAGTTTGGTAATTTAAAAATAAAGGTAGAAAAAGACAAAATGTGGAAGCAGCAATATAGGACAGACAGGGAGAACACTTCAGTGAATGCATGGATGGTTTAAAGCAGACAGGCCAACCACGGGTGTGGACATATCCAAATGTACTCACAGGCTGGGTACCAGGTACCATTCTGCAAAACTTGTTTCATTGTAAAATATTTGGATTTATATTCCTTGTGGTTTTTTTTTTGCTAGTCAAGTCATTGGGCCTTTTAAATATTTGAACATGTAAAATGCGTGTAGTAGGCTGACCTCTCAGCATAACTTGATTGGTTGCCTTAATACTGGCCATATTAAAAATAATTTAGCCAGAAATTGTGTTGGACAGTATGATATTGAACAGTAGCAATATTTTCGTGTTTGTTTTTTAATTATAAATCTACTATGGGAAAAATTGCCAACCACCATTATAGAAGAATAGAACCAATGTGCCAAAGTATTTCAAAATTGTAGTATGACAAATTTCTCCAAGTATAAAATGTTTTCTAGAATTCTGAAAAGTTCTTGAAGGTAGTATGCCTCCTATTTTTGGTATGCTTCATGGGTTTATTTCTAGGAGATTCCCTGGATAGCAGCAGATTTTTTGATCATGAGTTTCAGATTCTTTATATATTGAGACACTTACCATTATTTTGTCTCTCAAATTCTTCTCTAAAGTTCTCTGATTAAATGTATACTCAGAGTTAGTATGGGACCTACAGAGTAAGCACACGTTGGTTTGGTGGCATATTTTTATTTTCATAATTACATCTCAAAATAGTGAAAAAATAATTGTTTCAAAGAATTAATGAATTAGAAACATTTCTTGTGTTCTTTATTTGTCTCCTGCAGTTGAACTGCTTTTGATTGGTTTTTGTCCCCTATTCCAGAGGTATTCCAGAGCAAGATTTTGAAAACATTTTTTAAACATTGATTTAGCCCAATCCATTAAGTTTATTATTTCATTATATTTTATACATCACCCCTGGCTCAATGGTGATACTTTTTGTGAAATAAATGAAAAGTAATAACCTTTAATATGAATAAGTGCATTGAATGGTGCTGAAATTTTATGTATTTCAGTATCAACAACAGGAAGCAAGCAAAAAGCTGCCTAGCCTAGAGAGTGACCTAGTGACTTCCAGGTTCGGTGACCAAATTCTTACTATCAGAGCCCGCCAACACAGCTTATCTCTGTCTATGAGATAAACATCTTCTTGCTCTTGTTCTTCAGCACCACACCAACTCGTTCCATATGACACCTGTTCAGTGAATGGCCGATCATGGAATTTGACTGTCAATGTTGAAAGACAGTATTTTTATGAATATTTTACTAATCAAGTTGTAAATCACAAGAAATGAAAAATAAACTGGCATCATTATTCTAGAGAAAAGAACAAAGAATACAGTTATGTTGGTAGAGGAAGGCGAACTGGGCAGAAGAGCACATCTTGCCTCTTCCAGCAGTGGATGGACACTCTCCCTGCCTTCCTGTAACAGACACAACCCACCACTTCACAATTCCTAGATAAAAATAAAATCACCTTGTGGTTACATGTTAGGGAGCTAAACATCATGATGCAATTCCTAGTGATCAAAATTGGTTTCAAGTCACACTTGGGTCAAATATGGGAAAGGGCAAAAATTATTGTTTTTATGTGCAGTTGCTTCTTATAGTGAAAGAGCAATTTTAAATCAGCTTTCTTTGGCTGTAGAAAGCATTTTGTGTGCTTGGGTTTTTTTTAATATTGTGATAATGTAATACATAAAATTTAAAACCCAAAGATTTGCCAAAATGATATAAGTTCAAGAATGCATTTCAATGGGGCATTGGTATGCTTACATCTTTTGGTTGCCATGCATTCTGGAGGTCACACCATTTTGTTGTGCACAGTGCAGCCAGAAATTCTTGTGGCAACATGGAATACAGAAAGCAGAACTGCTAGGATTGTGCTGAGTGTGTTTAAAGTTGATTGAACTCTCAATTTTACCCTTTGAGCCTCGTAATTCCCTACATGTCCTCAAGACTACCTTAAAAATTAAATTCTTCCTGGGTAGGCATTTGCCTTGGGGTGTGATCCCCAAAACAAACAAACCAAAAAACCCAGAATGGATTTTAGTACATAAATACAATAGAATCCATTTTAAATTGGATACTAAATGAACTAGACTAAGAAAAGAAACATGAGTTTTTCCTAAAAGTCACTTGAGCACAATGTCAAATAACTCCAATTTTATAATAGGATTACTCTAAGATGCTTTACTATTAGAGTGCCCTGTTCCGTAAAAATGTACTATGCACCCACAGAACTATGAAAGCTAGTTAAGGATTTCATTATAATGGGAGTAAAAAGGGGACACGATTTTCAGCAACATAAACTTTTTAAAATCTAATAATGATTGGAGTGTTGCTATGTTTTAGGCACATCATTTGTGTGTTTGCTATGTGTCTAAAACTTTCCTTGAGCTTGTGTTCAGGAACTCAGCTTGAATGAATAAATGCTTGCTCAGGCATTGTCTCTGGGGCTTAGAGATAATGAATAGTGGTGAGGGGATGGGCAGTAAACACATTCAACATTGCCAATTGGCTTTTACAAAGCTCGATAACTTCTCTGGGATCTTGGAAAAAGTGAAATGATTGAGGAACCTAAGACTTGTTTGTTAACTATGTGAAGAGTTAGGCTAATTTTTGCTATTTCATTTCAGTTGCTGCTGAAAATGTCTTAGCTACTTTAAACAAAACAGGTAATATCAAGTTATATATAAATATATTAACTTGACTTCGATTTTCGAATTTTTCACTTGTGTGATCTGCAGAGTTTAGCAAAAGTTATCTCTGTTCCCACTTCCTGCCTCTGCCTTCAATTGTTATTACCTATTTGACTTTGATATTGGACATTGAATTTGTCACCACCTTGAGCTTTCAAAGTACTATGGATATAGCACTCTATTTAACTAATAGCTAATATTTTAAAAGTATAATGGCAATACATGTTAATTCAAAGAAAAGAAAAAAACACCCAAACTTCCCTCTCCCATCAAAACTAGTAAAAACAAATCAGTGTCTAGAAAAAAGCAAAATAGATAAGTGATAACTAAACTAACTTTCCTAAGACTATTACTGTTAATAATTTGGCATGTTTCAAGTCAGTATGATATACACACATAATAGATATCTTTCCCCAAATAGTCATAGTTTATATTGATTTTATAGACTATATTGCAATATAACTATTTCCAATGGTACTTACAAGTAATGATTTAATATTTCATTATATTCCATACGTTGAACATTAAAGTTGTTTCTACTTTCTTATAGAAATTAATGCAATGAGTATCCTTACACACATTTTTGTATTTCAACCCTGAATTTTATAAGATGCACTTCAAACATTTAATGGGTTAGCATTATGAATATTTTAAGGCCCTTTATTCCTACTGCCCAATTACCTTCTAAAAAAGGTTAGACTCAGTAACCTTGCTGCCAGCACTTGATTAAAAAAACTATGTCATTATACCTTCACTGATAGCTGAGACTATGTCATTTATTCTTTTCTGTTTGTTTTGTTTTTGTTTTGGGGTCACACCCTATGGCGCTCAGGTGTTACTCCTGGCTCTGCACTCAGAATCATTCCTGGCTAGCTCGAGGACCATATGGGATGCTGGGATTCGAACCCCCATCCGTCCTGACTGCGTGCAGGACAAATGCCCTACCACTGTGCTATCTCTCCTGTCCCAATGTCATATATTCTCGAATATCTCTCAGGTCCCTAGATTTTATATACATATAGTTGATTGAAGTTCTGTGATTTACATAAATACCATCATAACCATATTTATGTTACATAAATAACATCACTATTAGTGATGGCTTCCCATGCAAAAAATTGCAACACCATACCCATGAGTAGTTGTACCCTTCACCAAGGAGATTCTATTTTCTATTCTTGATTATTTGCAAGGTTGAGCATTCTTCCCTACAAACACTTTAGTATGAGACTCAGATATTTATTCCACACTCGTGTTTTGTTTACTCTGAAAAAGAGGTACCAGGGGTTGAAGTGATGGTTCAGCAGTAGGGCATTTGCCTTGCTGACTGCAATTTGATCCCCTGGCAGCCCATATGGTCCCCCAAGCCAGGAGCAATTTCTGAGCACATAGCCAGGAGTAACCTCTGAATGTCATCAGGTGTGGCCCAAAAAC
>PVKC010031065.1:0-14623 GCA_004027635.1 Crocidura indochinensis
CATTTCCAGACATCACCACCACCACCACATCTACCTGTTTGCTTCATAGGCAAAATAAGTGTTCTGGAACAGAGAACACAATTGAGCTTACCAGATAGTCTCATGGTTCAAGAGAGAACCTTTGCCATTTCACAGCTAGAAAGAAAAACAGGGATATCAGATCAGAGAACCAGGAAGCTGGATGGGAGGACATACAGCTTATTGGATGTCTGGAACTGTTGGGTTACACCTTATTCTACCTAAAACAAAGTTTATCTCTGGTTTCTTTGTATCTGTTTACAACTGGGTTTCACCCAAAACAAAGAGTGCCTTACTTGTAAACCTGGGTGGGTTTACTGCTCCACTCAGGGGTGATCTCTATACTCAATAAAAATGGTAATTCTGGCAGGCAATGAGGTGGATACTAGGTAGAAGAGTGCCAGACTACCCTGTTTTACCCTCTGCCTGGTCTGGATTATTTCTTGTTAGACTCTGATTCAGACTTGTTCACCTGGGTTTGGAGATACAGCGTGGAGGGGACTTTACATGGAATCTTCCAGGGATGCTGTGCAAGGGCAGAGGAGACTGGAAAGAAGTAGTAGCAGTGGGCCACGCCTGGGATTGGCCTTAGAGCCACAGTGTAGGAGTTGTATTGGGGTACAGAAAACAGTGGACAGGATGTCCAAATTGGCTGATGAGCACGGCCACTGCAGCACTGTGGGGTTGAGAACCAAGGAAGAAGGGGTACACATCTACACAGAGTTTCTTACTGCTGTTTCAAAAATAGACTCGTCCTTTGCTTTGGATTGGTGGTTAAAAGGAAGATCCCTGGGAGGAAGAGGACAGGCAGCAGAGGATTTGGATGCCAAATATGCATTTCCTATGCCCAAGGGAGGCATAGAGCTGGGCAGCCCCAGCTTTATGTGTGTAAGTGGAAGAATGGACTTGAAGTTGGGGGCCATATGTCAGTACCCTCAGTTAGGAAAGGAGGGAGAAAGACCTATCTTAGAAATCAAATTGTCTCCGTCTCCCTCGGCCCAGTCCAGCTCTGGGTTGGCGTCTACCTTTGAGTTGTCTTAATTGGACAAGGCCCAAGAAGAAAGATAAATTAGCCAACAACCCCTCCACACAAACCATTTCCACACAAAGAAAAGAATTCAACAGTCCTCTGCAGGAATATTTGCAGTTTTTGCTCCCCAGACCCAAAGGGCAGGCCCCCAGGATGGGAAAGGGTTTCTACAAAGAATGATTGTTCCCCCTTGGATGACTAGAAAGTGATGGAGACCCCAAAATGCTTCTGGTGAAATGAATCTGCTCCTGGCCCCTGTGCCTTCAGCCACCACAGCCAGTGGGCCACTGAACCACGGAATCTCCAACGTGGTGCTCATTGTCCTCCCATGGCTGCTGAAAGCCCCTGGTAGTTTCTGCAGGAAATAAAGCTGGTCTGTGGGAAGCAAATTATTTTGCATATTTTATGCACATACTTTCTAAGAAATATGACCTTGATTTCCTATTTGGAGTGGAGCATAATCAGGACTTGAGTAGCTAGTGTAACAGGATCATTAAAAGGGATATTTTCACTGACATTAGAGGTCTAAATGGCCACTCGGCCCCATATACAACCCTGGCTCTTTTTCTGCCTCCTCAGAGTTAATAAGTGATAAGGCCGGGAGAGAGATAAATCACAGAAATCCCTGTCCAAAGAAAACATATTGACTACAGCCAAGCAAATAGCAGGCCTTAACCGATGGTCCCATTCATCATCGGGTAATAGGGATATAAAGTATTCCTACCAATGAAGCCCTGTAGAAGGAAAGGCAGATAAGCTACCCCAATCTAAGGCATGTGATTTGGTTATTAAGGGACATGAACTATTTGTCACCTGGCTTTAATCTTCAAGATATGTTGCCATTTCTAAACTATAAATTCCTGGTCAGGGATTAGAAAGCTATTAAGCACAAAGGTAGGAACTGTACTTTATATGTATGCTGGTCCACAGAACGCAATGCTATAAAGTCTGGAACCGCTAACCTATTTAGTAGGATATAACTTGGTTTCGTTTTCAAAGCTACTAACTGTTAAATTGGCAAGGCTTTGGTTTGGGGTGGGGTTTTTTCCCCTTTTACCTACATTCATGGTGGATTAATGGTCAGTCTTTGTAGCAGCTACACGTTGGAACTTTCTCTGACATCTTAGAGTGGTGAGGTTAGGCTAGAGACTAAACTAAATTTCATTTTATTTTCCCTTTCAAGCTATTTGTTCCCTTGTCCCAAATGTTTGATGGAAGTTTCGTTTTTCCTTCTTTTGCCCATGTTTTCAGTGGAATAGAAACTCCTTCTCCATTCATCTCTGACTCAGTGACAGGACACCTGCTAGAGTATTAGAACTTGGTTTTCCTGATTGTCAAGTGGAGCATTTCCATTTCTGATAACTTAGGAAACATCACTGGGGAAAATTAAGATTATTAACATTTCCTACCCTCAGGACTTACTCCTGGCTCTGCACTCAGGTATTACTCCTTGGTGAGCTTGAGAGATGACACGAGGTGCCAGGGATTGAACTCAGGTCAGCCATGTGCAACGCAAGCACCGTCCCTGCTCTACTATTTCTCCTCTGCCCCTTTGAAACATAAATACCCCACAAATGTTGGCTGTACACATTATTGTGATAGCGTCTCTATATCTCCTCTCTTGTTTTGCCTCAGTACCAGAAAGGGGGCGTGCCTTAAAGGAGACAGCGCAGTTCATGTCTTTACTGCACAATGTATTGGGGTGCGATGATTTTGAAACTGCTTTAATCTTTGCTAATTGTTTCTCACCTTAGCAGAGCTGTCCCATGCAATATGCATGTGTTTCATGTTAGTGCAAAAAGGACCTGAATTTGGGTTCTCTTTGCTTGGGAAACATCTGCCCTGGTGTCAGGAATTCTATTCCTGTCAGCTGATGTTGCCGAGTTTGGGATCAGCTCCCATGTGCACTCTAAGCCTTATTGCAGGACAGTAAACTCAACTACTCTTTTTTTTTTTATTTTTTTTTTGGTGTTTGGATCACACTTGGCAGTGCTCAGGGCTTACTCCTGGCTCTACGCTAAGAAATCACCCCTAACAGGCTCGGGGGACCATGGGATGTCGGGAGTCAAACCAGCGCCCTTCTGCATGCAAGGCAAATGCCTTACTACTCTGCTATCTCTCCGGCCCCACACTCATCTACTCTTAACTCACACTGAAGAGAACCTTCTATAGATATAAGTGAGTACTTGGGTCCCACAAAGCATTCAGATCCCCAGCAGTCAAACCTTCCTTCCTTTTTTTTTTTTTTTTTTTTTTTTTTTTTTTTTTTTTTTTAGTCTTTGGGTCACACCTGGCAGCGCTCAGGGGCTACTCCTGGCTCTATGCTCAGAAATCGCCACCAGTAGGCTCCAGGGACCATATGGGATGTCAGGATTTGAACCACCATCCTTCTGCATGCAAGGCAAATGCCTTACCTCCATGCTATCTCTCCGGCCCCCTCAAACCTTCCTTTCTTTTTTTTTTAATTTTTTTATTTAAGCACCATGATTACAAACATGTTTATAGTTAGGTTACAGTCACAAACAGAACATCCCTTCACCAGTGTAACATTCACCCCTCCCAATGTCCCCCTCCCCACTTCCCATCCCCTGCCTGTATTTGAGACAGGCATCCTACTACAGTTATTTGTTATTAAGTTCAGTAAACTGTTTTTTTTCCTTAAAGGATAAGGGTTAAAAAATAGTAAAGGTGTGACAGTGGTTTGCATAGGCCCAGAAAAATATGGGGAAAATGGAAAAAAAAATCCTTAGCTTGATTACAAGAAGGCCTCACCCCTGAGGTTTATTGGCATAAGACCAATTCTGGGCTCTGGGCATACCAATCTGTCCAACCAGAGTCATTTTCCATGGTCCCAGTGAAACTTTTTCACACTTTAGCTGTTGTTGGTATCCAGTTCTTATATTTAAAGATTCTGGATTCTATGCATTTCTTTCATTGAAGTCAGGCTGATGTGGAGCATCCTCTAGTTTCAGCACACCATTAGATGTGGAGCGAACTGCCCTGCAAGCAGGTTGTTGCTGAGTCATCTGGGTGCTGAGACACTCTTTGGAGTAAGTCAATGCCAGAGCAGTGGTAGGTCTTCCCTGGTAGAG
This sequence comes from Crocidura indochinensis, assembly GCA_004027635.1. NCBI lineage: Eukaryota > Metazoa > Chordata > Mammalia > Eulipotyphla > Soricidae > Crocidura > Crocidura indochinensis. The sequence goes on from PVKC010031065.1 coordinate 4,141, forward strand.
GTTTGGATCCTGGTATAGAGAATGTTATAGAGAATTGTTCAAACCTTCCTTTCTAATGCTAAGGAATGTCTGGTTCCTCAAACCCTCCTCTCCCCTGTCTCCCATATCCCCTTACTTCTTTTTTTTTTTGTTTGTTTGTTTGTTTTGTTTTTTGGTTTTTTGGTCACACCCAGCAGTGCTTAGGAGCTACTCCTGGCTCTATGCTCAGAAATCGCCCCCGGCAGGTTCTGGGGACCGTATGGGATGCTGGGAGTCGAACCACCGTCCTGCATGCAAGGCTAACACCTTACGTCCATGCTATCTCTCTGGCTTATTTCTGAAATTTAGTACTACTAAAGCTTCTCTCTAAAATGTAGTGACCTTCATTGGTTCTTTTGGGGTTCCCAATTTCTTGGTGCTCAGTGTTGGGATCGAATAGGGGTTTGCTGCAAGCATCTCACCTGCCCACATTCTCTGTCTTCCCTTTCTGGACTCTGACATGTTCAGCTTGTCCCCTGAGAATTTAGTTAAACCTGATCTTTGTATCAGCCCATTTCAAAGATAGGAAGACAGAGGAAAGGGAAATGATGCCACACCCTGTATTGAGTAGCTAGAGAACTGGGGGAGTGAGACTCATGCCCTGGCTATCGATTCTACAGTCTGTTCCTTTGATTTTTTGCTTCCTGAATGTGGGAATTGGTTCAACATGCTTTCACGTCAGGTTGTCAGTGGTGTGTGAGGGCTGACAGGGACAACTGGTACCTTTGAGACTCATCTCCTTTATGATAGACACAAAGGAGGAATCCTTGGAAGGAGTTTCAAGTCAAAGGATGAGAGACCAATGAGCCCCACTCCTCAGAGATGAGCCCTGTTAAACTTTGAGGTACTTACCAGCCTTGGTGGATTCTTTGTACAACGAATCATAATAGGTTTAGGTGATTATGCATCCTACCATGTCAATTGTGTAAGAAACATTTTCTCTCTTGGTTCAACTTCTCTCTTAGATGTGTCTCAGTGTGTCTGTCCTAGGTTGTGTCCTGATTCACAGGATTCCGTATTCATTCCCTTCGTAGAAGTGAGTGGAGGCTCTTCTGCTGGGCTATGATGCCTGGAAGCTGAAGTGCCTCCAGGTTCCCAAGCACAGTGAATATGGTCAGGGCCAAGCTGTGCATTCCTCTACTCAGAGAAGTTCATGTTTCATCACATGTCCACTTGCAGCATCTCACATTCATCTAGTAATGCATGCATATGTACTTCAAATGCATATACACTACAACATTTGATACAACTCAGTTGTATGCATCTGTAATACAAGTTATAGATAAAGCTTTTCTATTTTTAGAACGAATTCTCTTTTTGTTTTTTTTTTTTTGTTTTTGGGTCACACCCAGAGTTGCTTAGGTTTTATTCCTGGCTCTGCACTCAGGAATCACTCCTAGAAGTGCTCAAGGAACTATATGGGATGCCAGGATTGAATCTGGTTCGACTATATCCAAGGCAAGTGGCCTATTTGTTTTACTATTGCTATGGCCCATGGTTTCTCTTTGCAGTCATCTTTGCCATTAACGCCAAAGGCCCTTCTAATTCCATCTAATCCTTTTCTGTCTCAGTTGTCTGACATACAGGAAGCTTTCATTAAAAGTCTCATCCTATATCACAAGCTATCCTTTGTGGTATGGACACACACGAGTACAGAATAACTTTCAATATCTTTTGCAAAAAATTGGGGTTTCCAAGGCTTGTTTTGAGGAGGATTTGCAATGATCAGAGACAAAATTTCTTGGGAAAAATGACCTAATTTTTGTTATCTTCTAATCTTGCTTTTTGCTTTGACTACCTTCTTCAGGTGATCTCAGTAAGTATCCCAGACCATCATAAGTTATGATGGTCTTTGAACCCAAAGGTGATTATTTTACATAGCAGGAGGCAGAGTGGGAAATGGGGAGATGGCCTGAAGGTCTGGACCTTGTGCTTTGGTGAGGTGGCTCAGGTTTAATCTCCAGATTGTGAACTGTCACCAGTCTTTGGACAGGAGATTGACAAATGTTGATATAGAAGTTTGGATATTTCAAAAAGAAAAGAAAAAATATTTACATAGAAGCAGACTGACTTGTCACTAAGTTATTACCTTGGGGGCTGGTCTTGGTGCTGGCGCTGCTGTTTCTCATCTTGCCTGATGTCTCTGTGATGAAGTAATTCTCTCCCAAGCTTTTCTCATTCTGTACCTCTCTGTTACCATGGTGGGTGGAAGTATTGCTATGTAAAGCCCTAATTCCAGGGGGTAAGAAAGGCCTCATGAGAAGGGCAGTGGTTTATTTAAAGTCAAGTTTCCTGGGACTAGAATGATAGGATGGCAGGGCAGGCACTTGCCTTCCATACAGCCTACCTGGGGATTGACACTCCACCCCAATGTTCCATATGGTATGTTGAGTGCCACCAGGAGTGATTCTTGAGTGCAGAGCCAGGAATTACTCCTGAGCATTGCCAAGTGTGGTCACCAAACCAATAAATATAGTCATCAAACTATATATAGTCATCAGATTTTCTAGGGATGGAGCTGAAAACAGATCTTCCTTACTAAGGGAATTGATTGCACTTTCCAGTCTCATATTTTTCACATCTACAGAATGGACTGACACTATTCTCACTGCTTTTGTTTGTTTCTTTGGGAGTTGATCCTCTCAATTTCAGGGCCTCGGTGTCAGTGTTTAAATAGTCTGACTACCTGGAACATCTTTATTCATCATGTGCAGCTACCTGAGGGGTTCTGAAGCGAGTCTGTGCTATGGACAGTCTGTTTTTCTCACTGAAATGTGAATCTCGTCGAGATGGTCCTATACACAGCATGCCTCCCAATGCCCATGTTTTTCAGAATGGTGTTATTGAGAAATGTGAGTCCGACCTACAGATGGAAGAACGAATGGTGATATGAAAGAACATGCTGACCATCAGCTTACAAAAGGGAAGCTTTAGGGATCATTCAAGTTGCAGACAACTTCCTAGATGATGAAAAAAGCTTCAGAATTGTAAAAATTTGACCAAAGTGTCTGGGTTTCTAGGTCATGTACTAGAGTCCTTTCTGTTGTTATATTTACTTTAGATGTGTTTCATTTTGGAAGAAATGAACCAGAGTTCTCTGGAATCGAGAGAAATCCCCTGATTTGAATCCTAATCATTCACTTTTCAGGTGTCTTCTTAATCAGTTCTAATCAGTTGGAGAATTGGTTTCCTTTTTTGTAAAATGGGGGTGATCATATCTGGTCAGATGACTGTGCAGATTAACTTAAATAAATCTTGCAAACATTGTGACACAGTGCAGGGAGTAGAGGGAGTTTACAATTAGTGGAAGATCTTAGAAAGGGGGGACAGACTCCTGGAAGCTCATGTAGTTGAAATGTGTGGTACCCTTGTAGATAGCCAAGACCAGCCTCCCCTGCTGTAGATGAGGCCACTGAGCTTTGCCCACCCAGTGAGAGCTAAAACTGTTCAGAGCCATAATTCAGTGCAGCCAGTGGGACCTGGAACAATTCTGTGCTTGTGGCCTGTATGAAATATCATTTAGCTGATGTCACTGCAGTCACTTGCCAGGCTTCTCTCAACTTCTGAAAGGTCCTCATCCTCCAGCTTTGGGTGACATTCTCTGCCACACTCAAGAAAGGAAGTAAGAGAATATCTCTTTGATCCCTGGGTTTTTGCAACAGGACCCAGAAGATTGTGGTGGAGGACAGGAGTGAGAATTGTCTCTGCTGGTGTCCAGTAAGGTGTGTGTGTGTGAGTCCTTCTTTCCAGCATTCAGAATAAGGAGGGACCTTGTATGCAGCCTGTGGCAGCTGGGGACCCCCCCCCCATCCTACATTCTGGCATGCAGTTCTTTGGAGTCATCTTGAAGGAGGCATATTAGGCTTCCTTGCATTAAATGATCTCAGTGGCTTTGGAGAAGAATCAGAGAGAGAAAGAGTCAGAGAGAGAAAGAGAGACAGAGACAGAGAAAGATAACAGAAAGCCCTAGTGAGTGAGAGAGAATCATTTGGGGGTGGAGGGTTAGTACTCTCTGGGTTGGTCATGGAAGACTGTGTATGTAGTTCAGCTACTCTGTGGCCTTTCAGAGGGGCAAACACTGTATCCATGTACCTACTAATCTCTGCCCAGATCATTCAGATTCTGCAACAGATGTTCTGTGAACTGTCATTGGGCTTGGGTTAGAACTCAAGGGCTTTTCCCAGACCTTCCTCTAAAAGATTTGTTGGTGAAATAATAATAATAAAAAGGGCCAGTTGTCCATTGATGCCAAATACAAAGTCAGATATAAAAAGTAAAATATATTAATTCCATTTTCCCAACTGCAGCTAATTAAGGGTGGCTCATTTAAAAACAGACCTAATTTAATTCACTAATATAAGTATTCAATTAAAATTTTTCCAACTGCTTTCTTTGCCTCAGAATTTTTGGGGGGGTATACTTATATATGATACATTCATGGTCGGAATCCTTTGAAGGGTCTGGGCTGTAATGAAAAGTGGTTTTAGGGCTTCATAATTGCCCAAATTAAATAATAGGGATGTAAATGGAGATTCATTGTAAATCACACAGTGCAATTCTATAAGGAAATGAGTCCCTTATATCCTGATACCTTTTGGCCAATCAGAACAAAGTGCTTCACATTTTATTCTGTACTAGTTAGAATAGTTTATAGCATTATTAAGTACATATTCCATGGACCACATTGTTGTTTAAGACTCATTGATTTAAGCAGAACTATTCTTATAAAGTTTCGTACGCTTTTCCATAAAAAGAGTCCATATAAAATTATAAAACCTTAATGTATTATAGCAGCCTATACTATAATATTATCCCATTTTCTGAAGAAGTCACCAAAATTTTTTAATGAGTTGATTAAAACTACTGTTTGTGAATTCTAGGATGTCATGTCTAATTAGACTTAATGGATTTAAGTATTTCTCTAATGAAATCTGTAGTGTAACTCACTAGGTTATATTCCTTGTCCTCCTGCCCTTAAAATGATTCTGCTTTATTTTTATTTTGGGTGGCATTAAAAAGAAATGAAAGACTCCAATTCTGCCTCAATCTCCAATGGCTATAGTGGAAGATACAGTGCTTATTATGAAGTTAATGTGAATTACCGTGTAATTACCACTGGCTGCACTGTAATGATTACTTAGTTACCACTGAGCATTCTCTGCCACATAACCCACATTATTTCATAGGCAGTCTGGAATTAACTCAAGTCATCCCAGAACTCACAGAGGGAGCAGATTCCCAATCTCCTTGGTTAAGTGCAGGCACCGCTTATGCTAACATCTAAATAATTGCGCCCGGCATGCATTGACAGCAGAGCAGGGTATGTGTTTACATGATTTGATTTGCTGATATTTTAAACACTTAGCATGAGACAGCTCTAGAAGCCAATTAAGTCTCTCCAAGGTGCAAGAGTTATCTCCTTTGTGAGAAACTCTCCGAGAAAATGACCTGGGCCCTGTCACCAGCGGGTAAAGCACCGGGAATGAGATTTCAGTTGCAAAGTACTGATCAGTCCTGCCACCTTTGGTGCTCGGTTTGGTGCTCGACTGCATTCGGAGGTGCTTGTGCCTTGGTTTTGCAGAGCATGGCATGGTTATTATGTTAAACTTCTCTCTCCGAGCATGCTCCTTCCTTTGGCTATTGATTATCCAATGTGCCTTTAAACAAGGTATTGTGTGGCGAAGAGTAAAACCCAAACAAAAACAAAACACATGTCAGTACATTCCGTCCCCTTCAGACACTGCATCTTATTTAGTGTACCGGAATTCCCAGTTTAAAGTAATCACAAAATTTATGGAGAAACGGATAAAAAAGGTTGTAAAGTATCGATTTGGGGACAATAATAACACAACTCATCTATAATAAGAAGAAAAATGAAGCAATAATTCAGCGGCTATCGAGCGGCTTGCTGCTGGGAATATTGATCCAACCCTTTGCCGTACGAGATGGCACCTGAGATTGCTCTGAAAGAAAGAACAGCATTCTTGCGCTCATTATTTCTTAGATAGCATCACCTTGTTACATGGGCCCTGCAGAGTTGGGAGCTGCAGCTGGGCGAGAGGGCCACACAGTCCTCTTAATAAATAAGTACACTGCCCCAAGAGTCAGCTTGTCGCTGCACCCTGGTCTTAATAATGCCCTGGTCCTGTGAGTTCTTCCTCGCCTGGTTATAGCTAAGGGCAAGTCTGTGCTTTTTTGTGGCTCAGGAGCCTGTAGACCAGGGAACCAGGTGGGGGGCTGCTTGGTTAGAGGGTGGTTTGCTCTCTCACTCTCTTCATGGATTAGGCAGGTGCGTTACTATGGCAGAGCAAAGCCCTACATAGCATGCAAGCCTGGGACTGCATGAGCCTGCACCATGGATTTGCAACCATGTGGCATGGCAAGGAATTCAGCCAACACTGCAAGGCCCTGAAGGTGGTCTACTGGATTCCAGTGACAAAGAATCTAGGTTCTTCCCAGCTGTCAGGGTTGCCTTTCCCCACCCAGTGGAGCTGAGGAGACCTGAGAATGTCTTTGTTTTTAGACAATAGTTTCCAGATTTCCCTTGAACACAAAGGCTGTGGCATCCACCGGACGTAGCATCCTGCGACATTTCAGGTCTTTCCAGAACTGGAAGGCTCTTGACCTGACCTCCACACATGCCTTTGGTAGTGAGGGAGGCTGGGGTGGGAAGGATCCACAGCTGTCATGTTGCTAAGAGAGATCTGAGAGAAGACATATAGACCCTATTAAGCACAGCAACAGGCAGGCTTCCATCTACTGCCTCTATGCCCTGGAACCTCAACGGTGCATATATGGCGTGTCCCGGAACAGTGGGTGTTCCCAGTGTTGCATCTGCTACTCCTGTTTGCTCAGAGGGTTCACTTTCCTTGCCCTGCCCCCAGCCACTCTGCAATCATTATCTAGAAATATGAGCCAAGCCAGCTGACCATGTTCTCAGCAGATCAGGCTTCCTGAAATTTCAATAAGCATTGATCCACGTCATTGCACCAGATCCTTGAAATTGTTGTTTCATCTCTCCCTCTCTGACTCTAAGAGGGAAAAAAATAAAAAGTTTGATGGAACCAGAGGCAGAAAGAATAAAACATCCAACCAGATAAACTCCCCAAATAGCTTTCAATAAAGTGCTCAGCCTACCTCTCCTCCTTTACTCACAGAGTAAGATTGAAAGTCATCACTGAGACTTAAACTGAGAATATTGAAAATGCGAGATGTATGGTACGTTTAGCGGAGTCGTTGGTGGAGTGCAGAAGTCATTTTAACTTTGTCTTTTAATTTTAAGGATTTATTGGCTGCAGGGAATGAGAATATTTACAAGCTTTCTTATGTATTTATGGAACATGCCATTTGCAAAGAATGGAAAGAAATCATCATTACAAAGCCAGATGATCCAGGAAATGTGAGAAATATGAGAGTGACACTGCATTATCTCAGCAACCTTCTAGCTCTACATTTTTGAGTCATGATTATCCAGTGTATCACTACAAGAAAGTCAGTTTGGAGCCAGAGGAATTTTAGCTTTAAAGGAACAGCAGACAATATTTGAGAAGTATACCTCAATAAATGACGTTAAGTCATCTCAGCCTGAATGAATATACATTGTATAATTTTTTCTACTCTTTAATTTCTCTTAGTGAAAGGGAAGTGGCAAGCATCAGGAAAGCAATTAATCACAACAGTGATTACTTAGTTTCTATAGTGCCTGAATTACAAAGAACATTAAGATTACTTTTCTAATAGCTCAAACATTGTTTTCCCTTTTCCCCCCTTTAATCATTGAGGCTTTTAAGTAGCAGGTGCGGTTGAATTTCTCTTAACTTTTTTCTCATGTCGGCAAACATTGTTAGAATGAATTGTTGGTGATTTTGTGGTTTTATCTCAATTTCATAGATAGGTGTCATATCATAGCTACTGTACTATAATCCTCAGTTATGTGCCCCTTCTAATTGGAGACAGGCATTATTCAAGAACAAACTTGTAGCTGTCACTATGATTTTGTATGAACACTTCTCAGTACTACCATTAAAGACAATAGCCTCCAATAGTTGCTGAATGGATAAGTGGATGATGAAGAGAATGACTGTGTGGAATAGAGATTGGGTGGTGATTTTTAAGAATGGGGGTATAAAGAAAATGGATGAGTGGATGAGGTGAATAAATGAGTGAAGAGAATAAGATATGGATGAGTGAATGTGGTGAATAAATGAACGAGGAGAATGGATGAGTGGATAAGACAATGAATGAGTAGAAGAAGTAAATAATGAGTAAGGAGAATGGATGAGAAGATGAGGTATCTACATGAATGAGGAGAATGGATCAGTAGAGAAGAACCTTACTTCCTAATCTTTGATAAATTACCACTTACAGTCCTGGAGTCTCAAACTTGCAGCCCGCGGGCCGTTTGCGGCCCTCCGTACAACATTTTGTGGCCCTGCCCTAGAGGAATCTTTTTTTGTTTTGTTTTGTTTTAGTTGTTTGGGTCACACCCCGCAATGTTCAAGGCTTATTACTGCACTCAAGGATCACCCCGACTTTGCCTCCAGGTAAATTGAGTTTGAGACCCCCGACTTACACTTTAGTTGTCCCATCTGAATAATGGGGGAGTGAGGAACAAAGCTTCATCACTAGTTAGATGTATGGTTAAAATAGATGATGTTGAGCACTTTCTACATAGTGTGTACCAAGCACTCAGGAAGTAATAGTGGTTTTTATTAATAATCTAAAATAGTTCTTTGCAACTGAATCAGATACCTGGAAGTCTTTCTGGTTTGCCAATGTTTTTTGCATGCCTACAACTATATTTAGACCAGAGTAGATAGATACATTTGCAGCTGTAACGACTAAGTACCATCCACCTCTGCTGCTAATACTTTAAAGGGATTACTTGCCACAATTTGCTTAGCAGAGTTTTAGGTATCTAATTTTTTTTAGTTATCTTTAAGGTTTGTTCTTCAAGCCTGTGTTACCTTTAACACTTAGTTTTGGTTTTCTCTATGTGTCCTTGCTTGTTTGGCTTTCCACTCTAATTTTTTATTTTTTTGAGAGGGCACTTACTCTTGGTTCTGCATTCCAGATCACTCCTGGAATCACTCCTGTTCAGAGGATTCTATGGGGTTCCTGGGATGGAACCTGTGTAGGCCTTGTGCAAGGCAAGCTCTCTGCCTGCGGTACTGTCATTGTTTTTTACTCCAGAGAAGCATGTGTTTTCTTTTGAATATGTTCTTCTCTCTCTACTCACACCTTTCTAAATAACTTTCAATAAATACTTGCTTCATATAAAAAAAAATTTAATGAGATGGAGAGTAGCATAGTAGATGCTTACTTTGTATATGGCTTATCAGATTTGATCCCTGGTCCTCCAAAATGGTCTTCTGAGCTCACCAGGAGTATTTCTGAACTCAGACTAGGAGTATTACCAACTGTTACCTCCTCAAAAAATATAACCACAAAAATTATTTTTAAGTACCATATGTCTTCATTTTCATATGGAGAACCTAGTCAAGAAGGATTCTGCTTAAGGCCACCACCACCCTTTGAGGTGGCGAGGCCAGGACTGAATAGGCTACAGGATCATCAGTCCTTGAATTCAAATGTTCTGGGGGATGTCATGCTGTGCCTCCATCTTTTATTCATTCAACACACAATGTGAGTTTTTGTGAATCTCCTGTCCTCCTGAAGACCATACCCCCTGGGGTATTTCTGTATGTCCCCAACTTTATTTGGTGACTTGAAATCAGATATACAGAAACACAGTGGATGAAGAAACAATGGGTAGAACTGGCACTGACAGCCTGGTGCCATCCACTAACATCCAGAGTTGAGGAGTGGTTGTTTCACGAAGGATTGAGAATAGGTGTACATCAAGAAAAGGATAAGCCCCCCCCCCACCAAAAAAAAAAAAACCCCACATTTTGTTTACATGCCAGGAGATTTATTTTCATTAGAAATGAGTTTAAGTCAAATATCTGAAGTCACTCTTGAAACATGAGTGCATCAATTCGATTAGGACCAAGAAGGGCAAAAAAGGGAACAAGAACAGATTGAATTTGGCTGCAGGCATCTCATGGAGTAGTACCAGACAGAGGCATGGATCTGGAATCGCCCAGTTTTGCCTGCCTTTGCCAGGGGTCAAGATGAATGATTGCCCTGGGAATGCTATCTCGTCAACAGAAAAAGCATCTCACACTTGGTCAGCGTGCAGCACGAACACTTGTCTCTAGAGGCCAGGCAGGCTGAGCTGTGCTAGAGATTTGGCCAGAGGGGCTGAGTTGGCCAGTTTTGAGGGGTCCAGTGGGCAGCACATACCAGGGACATCTTGACCAGATTAGAAATCTCAGCAAGAGCCTCAAATCCCCACACTTGGCCACTTGGCTTACCCTGTTCTCACACGCTGAAAAAGTCATTCTTTCATTTCAATCTGAAATGGTTTGCAAATGTAGGTACTGCCACTCACTTAACTCCTAGA
>PVKC010031066.1:0-14637 GCA_004027635.1 Crocidura indochinensis
CCTTCCTTCCTTCCTTCCTTCCTTCCTTCCTTCGCCATACCTGTCATCTTTCAGGGGTTACTCCTGACTATATGCTCAGACATCACTCCTGGAAGTCTCAGGGATGCTGAAGTTCAAACTTGAGTCTGTCCTGGATTGGCTGTGTGCAAGGCAAACATCCTACTGCTGTGCTTTTGCTCTGCCCCCTCCTTAGGGTTTTCTGTGTATAATTATGCCAACTACAATCAAAGACAAATTGTCTTTTTTTCTTTTTTTTTCATTTGGATATATATATATTCTCTTATCTAATTTCTCTGACTAGGACATGTTGAATAGGTATAGGTATGGTTAATGTGGTCCTTTAGGGCTGCACCTAGCAGTACTGTACTGGGACATATGGTGTCAGAGTTCAGACTTTGGGGTCTTGTGAATACAAAGACTTATGATCTAATGTTGTTTGCTATTAATCTAGCCTTCTGTATTACTATTTTCACATGTGGTATACAAAAATATAATTGATAGGAGCTATGGTATACTTCCATGTCATTTAACATTTTTGTTGTATATGTCATATTATATTTATTTAGCAACAAATACCTAGTGTGGGATGTGACTTATGTTAATTACCCTTTTTTGTTGTTGACCCTAAGACTTCATAGTTTAGATTTCCTTTTAAGAAGCATCCTAGTTATTCCATTGGAAAACTTACATGGTTGCTACATTATATTGTATTTCAGGTACATTGTGACAGTGAATTAGAGCCATTTCCTCCACTACCAGTACTGACCTTCCTCCACCTTAGTTCCCAAAATGCATAGGTGTTTTATAGTGAAATTTTATATTTAGGTGTTTAATAGGTGTTTTATAATGAAATTTTATAATGTGATTTATAATCCTATTATTCAGAGGGTTTGATACATAACACTTTATTAACTTTCAGCACAACCTCTTCCTCTCTTCCTCCACCATAGTTAATGTTTCCTCCCGGATTTATTCCCCAAACCCACTCTGGTGACATGTAGCCTACTGAATACCAGTTCCCATATTTTTTGTTTTCATTGTCATTGGACAGTTATTCCACCAGTATGTCTCTTTATATCCAGTATATAAGAGGTATCATTCTATATCAGTCTCTCTCCCTCAGACTAACTTTACTCAGCATACTTTCTAGGTCCCTCCATGTAGCCGTACATTGCCTGACTTTATCTTTCCTTCAGGTTGAGTGCTATTCAATTATGTATATTTACCATAGTTTCTTTCTAGTTCTTATTCTTGGGCACTTGGGTTGTTTACAGATTTATACTATTGTGGATTGCAAGGAGCAAATATACAAATGTATTTTCTCCATTTTGTGTTTTGGTCCATGGGAATATTTTATGAAGTGGAATTGCTGGGTCAGATGGAAGCTTAATTTCTAGGTTTTTAAAAAAAATAAATGTCGGGGCCCGGAGAGATAGCATGGAGGTAAGGCGTTTGCCTTTCATGCAGAAGGTCATCGGTTCGAATCCTGGCGTCCCATATGGTCCCCCGTGCTTGCCAGGAGCAATTTCTGAGCATGGAGCCAGGAATAACCCCTGAGCACTGCCGGGTGTGACCCAAAAACCAAAAACCAAAAAAAAAAAAAAATGTCTGTATTGTTTTCCAGAAAGGCAGGACTTAGTTGACATTCTCATCAGTAGTGAATGAGAGCTCTCTTCTTTTCACACCCAGTACAGCACTGTTTGTCCTTGTTCTTTTTGATGTGTTCCACTCTCTGTGGTATGTTGTCTTTATTTGCATTTTCCTGATTATTAGAGATGTAGAGTCTTTTTTATTTGCCATTGTCTTTTTTTAAAATGGGGGTTGGATTTTTTTTCTTGTAAAACATCGTGTGCCTTATATATCTTTAATATTAACACACCATTAGATGTGTATAGGGAAAATACTTTCCCCTTGCATGAGTTGTCTTTGTATCCAGGTAATCATTTCCTCTAAGATGTGGAATTTTCTTAATTTGATGCAGTCCCATTTGTTTATCTTTGCTTTCACTGGCTTGGCCAATGGTATTTCATCCTTGAAGAATTCTGCCTACATTTTCCTCTGTGTATTCAGGTCTGAGATTATAATCCTTAATCCATTTAATTTGACTTTTGTGCACAGCATAAGAAAGAGGGTACTTTAATTTTTTGCATGTGGCAGAGCAATTTTCCTAGCACCACTTGTTGTAGAGGCTTCTTTGCTTTACTTTGTATTTTTACCTTTATCAAAAATTAACTGATTATATACTTAAGGGTTTATCTAAGTCTATTTTAGTTAATTCATTGACCCAAGTGTGTCTGTCTTTCTTTTAATACCATGCTGTTTTAGTTACTGCTACTTTGTGATTCAGTTTACAGAGTAAATGCTTTCCTTTTTTTTTTTTTTTTTTTTTTTTTGGTTTTTGGGTCACACCCGGCAGTGCTCAGGGGTTACTCCTGGCTCCATGCTCAGAAATTGCTCCTGTCGGGCACGGGGGACCATATGGGGCACCGGGATTCGAACCAATGACCTTTTGCATGAAAGGCAAACGCTTTACCTCCATGCTATCTCCCAGGCCCCATGCTTTCCTTTTTTTTAAAGAGGGAAAAAAAGTAATGCTTTCCCTCTTTTTTTCCCCTGAGGATTACTTTATTTATGGGATCAGTGATGTTATTGTTCCATTTAAAATTCAGGGGTGTTTTATTTATTTATTTATTTGAAAAATGTTATGGGTATCTGTATTGGTACTGCAATGAGTTTGTATAATGCTTTGGGTATTATTGCCATTTGAAACTATATAATTCATTCCAATCCATGAGTATGGGAAATATCGACTATTCTTAAGTACTTGTGCTGAGTATTTTCATGAGCTTATTTTCAAAATTTCTCTTTTTCCTGAGGTAACAATTTTAAAACTTACATAAATGTATGAGTAAGGGTTCATATTTCTTCATAAGTATAATAAAACTATTCCTACCAAAAATTCCAAAATATTTTACCATAATATATTGTGTTCCCTCTACCCTTTGCTGCCATATCTGTCCATTTTTCTTTTCTTTTCTTGTTTTTTTTTTCCCAACCAAACCTGGTGATGCCCAGGGGTTACTCCTGGCTATGCGCTCAGAAGTCGCTCCTGGTTTGGGGGGCCATATGGGATGCCTGGCGATCGAACTGCGGTCTGTCTAAGGCTAGTGTGTGCAAGGCAGATAGATGCCTTACAGCTTGCACCATTGTTTCAGCTTCAATATCTGTCCATTTTTCTTCTAGTCACCTCATGCCTGTTGTTAGGAAACAACAGACTTGTTTTAACTTTTATTTTTTTATATTCCACATAGAAGTGAAATAATCTAGTATTTTCTTTTATTCTTCTGATTTTTTTCATTTAGCATAAATCTCTGATTTCCTTCATTGCTTCACAAGGTACAATTTCTTAAGATATGTCACATGAAAGAAAAGCTCAGAGTCACTTAATATTAAGGAAATACAATAGAGACACTTTCTGCATGTGATATAGCCTTATGTAAAAAAAAAGGTCATCTAATGCTCCCTCATAAGAAAAAATGTACTGTTTCCTTTTGGAAATCTATCTTCATACATGAACAAATAGAAAGTGCTCTCAAATTGCATAAAGATTTCTGCTGCCCTCTTGGATTATGCATGTTAGGGTCATTTTGCCCTCATTGGGAAACATTTATATAGAAGTATCACTTCATCTATTTGTAATATCTGCATATTATTTCTTTTTTTTAAAATACAGTGGAAACTGAATACTCAATGACTAATCAGTTTGATACTATGGTGAAGATCTTTGAAGAGCAATCAGCTATGTTGGAAAAGTAAGCTTTTAGAATTAAAAAATTATGTGTGAATGCTTAATTATTTTAGAAAAATTGAGACACAAGACCCCCTACTTAAAATTATTTTTGGCCTAGAATGATAGTATATCAGGCAGGGCACTTGCCTTGCATGCAGATTACATAGATTTGATCCCCAGCACCAAATATGGTCTCCTGAGTCCCATCAGGAGTGATCCATGAGTGCAGAACCAGAAGAAGCCTCATATACTACCAAATGTGGCCCCAAACAAAATAAAACTAAATAACTGTTCTTACATAAATTTATATTATATATAATTAAAACGTTTTAGGTTTTAAAATTTTTCATATGTATCGGTTTTATTGAAAATTAAATATACACTTGGAGTGACCTCTGAATCCCCTTGTACACTCTGGGAGTGGGTGACCCTATTAAAAAGTTATTTTGAGAACTGCTAAAAATGATATATAAAGGACTTAATCCTCACACTAATTGGAAGTTGGATAGTATACAATTGAATTTGGCTTTCTTTCACTTTCCCTCCTTGTGTATCATTACATTTTATCAGAAGGGTAAGACAAGAACTGTCACAGTTTTATCAGATGAGAACTTTGATATGTTCTAAGGTCAGTGTTAAAGCAGGGGACTGTTATAGAATATCTATAACAGTTTTATTACTTTGCTATTGACCATTAGTCTAAAACAAGGAACAATGGGTATAGGAGATGACATGGAAAGAAGAGAAAGTTGACTCAGTCTCAGTGGAAAGCAGTACAAAGATTTTGCAAAAAGTTAGAAATTCTACATGATCCTATTTATCCCCAGTTCTGGGTTTTTACCTCGCTCAACCCATCAGATACAAATTTATTAATTCAAAGAAATATATGTACCCTGTCTTTTATTATAGAATATTTACTAAGTATTAGAAACAATGTAAGTACCCCATTAGCAGATAATTGGATAACGATGATGAGATTCTATTCAGTTATAAAAGATTTATAACAACTGTGATTTATAACAACATGGATTCTAGAGTTTATATCAAGTAAAATTTTGAATTTTTGAAAAATTTGCTTTTCATAATCAGCAGAGATTATTTAACATTGTTTGCCACTATGGCTTATCAATTAAAAAAAGACAAATACTAATTTAAAAAGTAAGGGAAAGAATGATCACCTTGGTTAAAATAATTTCTGTGGCAATATTACACTCACCATTGTCTACCTTTGATAAAATATTTCAAACAACAAGTTATATAATTTTTAATATGCCATCCCAGCAAGACTGTTCAATAATGAAACTCAGTGAAGCAATGCTACTGAGGTTTAGAGGTAATTTGGGCCCTCCAGGGCCAGGTGATAATGTACCCACATCATTATTATACCCAACAGATAATGCAGGGCTGATGGAGGAGTGTGTGTGTGTGTGTGTGTGTGATGGTGGCAGACATGTAAGGGAATTGATCTAGGATCTATGTGCATGTAAAACATGCACCTTTGTTCCCAAAACTACTTCCCTATTTGTTTTACATTCAGAAATATGCTTTCTTCCTATTATTATACTGTTTATTATTTTCCAATAGATAATTAGTTTGCACCAATGTACTAATTGGTGTGATATTTGTCTATTTTCTAAACACTTATTTTTTTAAAGTACACCAAAGAGGGATGTTTCTTCAAAGCCTACAAGATAGGAAAAAACGTTTGGTACTTTAAAAAAATTATTTTTCTGACCTATGCAAACAACAATTGCCACTCTAACACCGGTTTTTGCTGTGCTCCTTTGACTCATCCTTAAAAAAAAAAAGGAAAGAGAAGAAGAAAAGCTTATTAAACCTTCTGCTGGGCTTTTCATGAATTAATTGGTCATTCAATGATTTTCAAAAATATACTTGCAACTGAATCCTTTCTTTCTCTTCCATCTTGTTAGTTTTTCTACTTTTTAAAAAACTTTGCCTTTGTTTTTCCTGAAATAATGTTATTACGATCAATTGTGTCAACTATGTCATATACTTTCTTTAAATAAATTTAAAAAATTGTCTCTAAACTTGAGGCAAAGGTAAGCATATTCAACCTTAGTGTAAGGGCTCATAATACCCAATAAAATATATATTTCTTTCTTTTTATTTATTTATTTATTTATTTATTTATTTATTTATTTGGTTTTTGGGTCACACCTGGCAGCGCTCAGGGGTCACTCCTGGCTCTATGCTCAGAAATCTCTCCTGGCAGGTTCGGGGGACCATACGGGATGCCAGGATTTAAATCACCATCTTTCTGCATGCAAGGCAAATGCCTTACCTCCATGCTATCTCTCTGGCCCAATACTCTATTTTTTTTTTTAAAAACAAAAACACACAACACTATCTTTACTTAAATACTGTGATTATAAACATGATTGCAGTTGGATTTTAGTCATAAATAAACATCCCCCTTCACCAGAGCCACAATCCCATCTCCAATGCTTCCCATCTCCCTCCTTCCCCCACTTGTATTCAAGACAGGCTTTTACTTCCCTCATTCATTGACATTATTATGATAGTTCTCAGTGTAATTATTTTTCTAACTGCATTCACCACTCTTTGTGGTGAGCTTCATATCATGAGAAATACTCTTAATGGTATTTTTTCTCGACCCTTTTGTATTATGTATATTTATAAAAGATTTGAAAACACTTTCTTGGCACTTTGGTGTGGTGGTAAAGTGTGGTAATTTTGTATATCAAACCAATAAATTTTAACACAATTTATTTGTGTTAGGCAAACTATAATAAAACAACCTCACACAATAGTTACACTTAACTTTTTTGCAAATAAAAGGACATAAAATCTTAGCCACTTGCAAAAAAGTGAACTCAGACTCCCAGCTAACACCATGTATGAAGGTAAAATCCAAATGGATTAAAGGCCTTGATATCAGACCTGAAACCATAAGGTATATAGAACAACCATAGGTAAAACACTCCATGCATTGAGACTAAAGGCATCTTTAAGGAGGAAACAGCACTCTCCAAACAAGTGGATACAGAGATAAACAGATGGGAATATATTAAGCTGAGAAGCTTCTGCACCTCAAAGGAAATAGTGCCTAGAATACAAGAACTATCCACTGAGTGGGAGAAACTATTCATCTAATACCCATCAGATAAGGGACTAATATCCAAAATATACAAGGCACTTACAGAACTTTACAAAATTAAAACATAAAAAAATGGGGAGAAGAAATGAACAGACACTTTGACAAAGAAGAAATACAAATGGCCAAAAGGCACATGAAAACATGCTCCACATCATTAATCAACAGGGAGATGCAAATCAAAACAACTGTGAGGTACCATCTCACACCACAGAGATTGGTGCACATCACAAATAATGAGAAAAGCAGTGCTGGCAGGAATGTGGAAAGAAAGGAATTCTTATTCACTGCTGGTGGGAATGTCATCTAGTCCAAAACTGGAAATTGAGCTCCCATATGATTCAGCTATACCACTTCTAGGGATATACCCCAAGAACACAAAAACACAGTACAAAAATCCCTTGCTCATACTGTATTAATTGCTGCACTATTTACAATAGCCATTCTGGAAACAACCAAGATGTCCTTCAACAGATGAATGGCTAAAGAAATGGTAGTACATCTACACAATGAATTATTATGCAGCTGTCAGAAGAGATGAAGTCATGAAAGTTTCCTATACCTGGATGTACATGGAATTTATTATGCTGAGTGAAATAAGTCAGAGGGAGAGAGATAGATGCAGAATCTAAGGGTTTCAAGAAAAATAACAGATACTGGGCCCAGAGAGATAGCACAGTGGTGTTTGCCTTGCAAACAGCCAATCCCGGACCAAAAGTGGTTGGTTTGAATCCCAGTGTCCCATATGGTCCCCCGTGCCTTCCAGGAGCTATTTCTGAGCAGACAGCCAGGAGTAACCCCTGAGCACTGCCGGGTGTGGCCCAAAAATAAACAAACAAACAAAAAAGAAAAAATAACAGATATTTTTGCAATAATTCTCAGAGACAGAGAAAGGAAGGTTGGAAGGTCCAGCTCACGACATGAAGCTCACCACAAAGAGTGGTGAGTGCAGTTAGAGAAATAACTACACTGCAAACTATTATAACAATGTGAATGAATGAGGGAAGTAGAAAGCCTGTCTAGAGTACAGGTGGGGGTGGGAAGGGGAGGGAGGGAGATTTGAGACATTGCTGATGTCTCAAATGGGGATGTTGCACTTGTGAAGGGAGGTGTTCTTTACATGACTGAAACTCAGCTACAATCATATTTGTAATCAAGGTTTTTAAATAAAAATATTAATAAAATATGTGATAATTATGCAGTGAAATTTAGAAGTTAGTCAAATCATATAGAGAAATAAGATATTTCCATGTGTAAGAAGTAATTAAAGTCCTGTGTATAGACATACTTACCATTATAGTGTTAAGTGAAATCAATTACGTGTTATAAATTGTTAGGCAAAAATTTTGAGGGCAATATATAATGATGTTATTTATATAAAAGATATATATAATATCTCTGGGAAGAGCTTTGAATTTTTGGAATGGAACTCAAAAGGAACTCTATTCTTATTTGCATTAAAATTTTTACAAAGAAAATGTATGCATTACATAAATATTTAAGTGTAAAAATAAAATACATATTAGGTATTTCTGTTTTTATTTCAGAGCTATTAAGGACCAAGATTTGTTAGAGACTGTAAGTATGTCATTTTTATTTTGAAATTGCACTTTGATGTTGTGATCCATTAAAATTTTTTCTTAATTTTAATTTTATTGAAACTATTGTGATTTGCAAAATCCTTCACCAGTTGGGTTTCAGAATCAGGGCCAATGTTTTTTTCTTTGTAAGTTCTGTCAGTACCTTGTATATCTTAGCTATTACTCTCTTATTTGATGGGTGTTGTGTAAATATTTTCTCCCATTTCATGGACCTTTTAACCCTAGTTGTTGTTTCCTTTGAAACAATAACTGACACACATCACAAAGAAAGAACAACCACTGCAGGTGTGGATGTGAGGATAAAGGAACTCTCATTCAAAAACTGGACATAGAGCTCCCATATGATCCTGCAATAGCACTCCTAGGAGTATACCTTAGGAACACAAAAACACAATACAATAATTCCCTCTGCACCCCTATGTTCAAGTGAGTGGCTAAAGAAAAAAATGAAGCCTTTGGACCTTGACAAGTCTGCAGTAAATCTTAGGGATGCTCGTTTGAATGTAATTTCCCTTTTCGGTCTTGCTGCTTGTCATTATGACTAAGATGTATCTTGGGGTGCTTTACTTTGAGTCTCTTTTTAGCTGGTACTCTTTGGGATTTAGTTGCATACAGTCTTTAGCTCTGGGAATTTCTCTTTAATGATGTCCTTGATTGTTGATACTTTATGGGAGTTTTCTTCTGTGTGTCTAGGACTCTAATAATTCTTATGTTGCTTCTGTTGAGTTTATCAAGGACTTCTATTTTGTCTGTTTACACTCTTTGAGGATTTTTTTCCATTGTCTGATAAATTTTTTGAGGCTCTTTTCCAATTTCTTCTGTTGTATGGAATTATTATGCATTTCATCTTCCAGCTCACGGATTCAGTCTCCGGCCACTGTTACTCTGTTGGAGAGATTTTCTAGTGACATTTTAATTTACCAAGTTTTTCATCCCTATTATTTTAGTTTGAAGTTTTCTTATTTCTACTCTAGATTCTTAGTTGTGGCATGTTCAGTTCATTCCATGCTTTCTTTGAGTTCTATGAATATCTTTCATATTGCTTCTTTAAAGTTCTTATTTGAGATTTAAAAAGGTGGTTGATACTTTTCAGGTCATTGGAGCTGCCATCTTCTTTTTTCCAACTATGGTGGGGTCCTGTATTGTTTTTCCCATTGTCATAGTTTTAGTGTGGGGTTTTCTATACTCTGTGTTGGTGTCCCTGGTTAGGAGGAGCGTTTGGCCATGGAGTGAAGTGCAGCAGCCACACGCTCCAATGCTCTAATGCCTCTTTGTCTTTGACTTGTATTCTCTCTCTCACCTAGGTGCCGCCAACATGGTTTCTGGATCCCAAAGTGTCCAGCTTGGACTTGTTCTCTCTGATATTGGTTCTGCAGCTCTAGAACCCTGTCTTGGGAGTTCATCTCTCACGTGGATGCCACTAATGTGGCTTCTCTTAGGTAGTTTCTTAATTATTGTTTTAATTTCCTTACTTGTGATTGGACTGTTTAGAATCTCTACTTCCTGTTCACTAAGTATCGGGAGGTTATATTTTTCTGGAAATCTTCCATTTCTTCTAGGTTTCTTAGCTTAACAGAGTACAGTTCATAATAAGTGCCCATATTGTTTTGGATTTCTTAGGATCTGTTGTAATCTCTTCTTTTTCATTTCTCCCAATTTATTTGTGAGTCTTGCCAATGGTTTGTATTGTTTATTATTTAAAATATAGCTCCTGCTTTTAATCAATTATTTGTGTTTTTTTCTTTGTTTCTATATTATTGATTTCTGCTCTGGTTTTTATTATTTATTTTCTTGTGCTTGTTCTTGGATTCCTTTGCTGTTGATTTTTCAGATGTTTATGATGTGGCTTTAGGTTGTTAATTTTGTCTTTTACTTCTTTCCTAATATTGGTCTGTATCTCTCTGAGTCTACTCTAATTTCAGCTTTTTCTGTGTCCCATAGATTTTGGTATTTGTTTCTTCATTATCAGTATTCGCAAGGAATCTCTTTATTTCTTTCTTGGTTTCCTCTTGATCCAGCTGTTGTTGAGCAGCGCATGTTGTTCAGTATCCATTTGTTAGATTTTTCTCCACATCTTTTTACAACCAATCTTGATCTCTGTGGTATTGTGGTCTGATAAGATGCTTGATATAATTCTTAGGTTTGTGAATTTATGTAAATTAGACTTGTGTCTTAAAAATATTATATATACTAGATAAAGTTCCATGTGCACCTGAAAAGAATGTGTATTCCACTTTTGGAGGGTGAATGTCCCTATATAGATTCATTAGTTCCAGTTTTTCTAATTTCTAAACTAGGACTCATGAATTTGGTAATGTTCTGCCTAGTGGGTCTGTTCAGTGGCGATAGTGGCATGTTGAAATCTCTCACTACTATCATATTTTCATCCATACGTTTCTCTAGGTTTGTGAGCAAAAGCCTTACATATTTTTCTATAAATTATTTTTTTTGTAAATTTACACACCAAATGTAGAGTCAGCAAAAATATATTAGTTATTTTGGTTTATTGTTTCCCTGATCAAAACATAGTGTCCGTCCTTGTCTGTAAGTACTTTCTTGAGTTTGAATGCTATTTGGTCTGATATAAAGATGGCTATCCCAGAATTTTTTTTCCCTTATTTTCTGGTAGCATGTATACTTTTTTCTATCCTTTTACTCTGAACCTGTGTCTATCCTGAAATTTTAAGTTGTTTTTTGTAGACAGCATATGGCTGGATTTTGTTTTCTGATACAAACTTCTACCTTGTGCCTATTTTTCTTTTTTAGTCTATTGACATTTAAGGAAATGATTGACAGAGAGGGTTCTTATTACTTAATATTGAGTAGGGTTGTTGTTGCTGCAATTGGGAATTTGGTTAATATAATTGATCTTTGAGTAGTCATTTAGAGTCAGGTTTGGTTGCGTGAAATCTGCGAGTTCTTTTTTGTCTGATAATGTTTTTATCCCTCTCTTCCATATAAATGAGAGTTTTGCTGGGTAGCAAACTCTAGGTTGAAAGTTTCTTTCATTTAGTAGTTTGAATATGTCATTCCACATTTTTCTTGCCTGGATTGTTTCAAATGGGAAGTCTGGTTTGATTCTTATATTCTTTCCTTTATATTTAAGGTTTTTCTTCTCCTTTACTATTTAAAGAGTCCATTTCTCTTTGTTTTTGTCATTTGTATTACTATATATCTTGGTGTTTGTTAGGATCTATTTTGTTTGGCACTCTTTTTTACCACTTGGAATGGTAAAAAAGATTGGAATATAGCAGTTTCTTCCTAGAAAGTGGAAAATTTATCTGTTATCTCCCTTACTACTTGCTCTCTTACCCTTTCCCTTTTTTCATCTCTTTTGGTATTCCTATAATTTGGAGATTATTTGTTTTGTATTTGTTCATTAAGTACTTTATATTTTCTTCCATTATTTTGCCTATCCTTTCTTTTTCGATTTTATTGTAATTAATACTGGCTTGTAATTTGTCATCAAGTTTGTTTGTGCAGATCTCCACCTGTATAATTCTGCTATTATGGCTTGCTAACATTTTTTTCGTTCCTTTAGTTTCATTTATATGGATTTTCTCAGCTTCTGGAAGAATTATTCTTTGAGTTGGTTGATACTCCTTGATTTCTATTGCTAAAACATTAAGTGTTGATATTAAGTACTCATCTATAAGGTTCAGGTGTTTTGGTGGGCTTGGAAACTGTCAGGGTTCTCTCATTATTCCAATTGCAGTTGTGTCTTCCTTAGTTTCCCCATTGATCATTGTATTTAATGGGTTGTACTGCTGGAATTTCAGGTGGTTTAAGAAAGTGATCTATTGGTTGTATAAAAGGTTCATAGAGGTATATCTGCATTAGAAGTTATTTTCCTAAACATTTTCCTAAACATAGATATACCTCTATGAACCTTAGAAAATATACAACTCAGCACTCAATTGAACAAGCCAATGAATTATTTGGCTATATTTTTTACCAACTGAGTGCTGAGTTGTATATTTTCTAAGATAAAGAAAGCTAGGGTCAATTTGCTTGGAAATAACAGATAAATTTAAAATTTAATATCACTCAGAAACCTTTTACTTCAGAAAAATTGAACTAAAATATCCCCA
Source organism: Crocidura indochinensis (assembly GCA_004027635.1). Taxonomy (NCBI): domain Eukaryota; kingdom Metazoa; phylum Chordata; class Mammalia; order Eulipotyphla; family Soricidae; genus Crocidura; species Crocidura indochinensis. The sequence goes on from PVKC010031066.1 coordinate 12,619, forward strand.
ATCCTCTAATCTTCCCATTAATTATCACTTTGGGTTCTTGCTTCTTTCATTACCATCTATATTTTCACTGTACAGAGTGATATGAGCGGTTAATATTTAAGTATCTTAACATTTCCATGTAGAAATATTTTGTGTTCATTATTATAAAATTATAATATTTCTTTAAGAAATACAAGCAGATGGAAGATGATTTTAAAGCATTATCAGAGGAGAAGTTTGCGCTGGAAAGTCAATTACACTTTCAAACAGAGGTTAGTTAAATTTTAGAACCTGAACCTATTATATAGAACTTTAAAGATAAGGCAACATGGGAACACAGGTGTTTCCTCAATACCTAAGTGGTGCTAAGGGTGGTAATAGCATGAATGAAAAATGTAACTGTCAGTCAACAAATTCTGGGTGGGGGAGGTGTAAGATGAGGAATGTTTTTGACCAGAGATAATTATAGGTAAATATGATTATGTGCAGTAACTTTTCACATTAATGCCATAAACTTCAAACTGTTGCATACATTACTCTTGATGCTAATTACTCAAGCTGTTAACTAAAAATAAACAATTAAAGCAAATTATTATAAGTATAGCTTTGAGGAGCCAGATTGAATAGTATAGTGAGTAAAGCACTTGATTTGTACTGAGCTAGGTTCAATATGCAGTACCCCTAGAAGTGATTCCCTAATCACAGAGCCAGGAGTAAACCCTGAGCACCACTGAGTGTGGCCCCCAAGCAAATCAAATATGCATATATACAGATGTATATATTTTATTACATTTAATATACCACTGTTTACAGTTATATACTGGTAGCTACTATGTTTCCCTTTTAACAAAAATATTGTTCTGGGGGAGATGTGAAAATGATAGAGCACATACCTACCAAAGCATGAGACTTGAGTTCTATCCATGTGTGGGCCCTTCTCTAAATGCATCTTTCTGTGTAGCCTTTGAGACTTATGGATACCAACAGTCTAACAGCACTAGAATTCAGTCCTGAGCATCAAACCACCAGGTTCTTAAGTGTTAATTAATCTTAAGTATCAAATAGCATGCCTACTCCCCCACCCAAAATATCATATTATTAATTAAATATTGCTATACTTTAAATGATGATATTGGTTATCAAAAATCAGTGTTATAAAATATTTAAGCTTAACTTTTGGGCCGGAGTTGTGGATAAGACGAACTCTGCTGGGCCCCTGAAGCTCGACAGTCTTTTGGGGGCTTCCCCCAGCTTGCTTCAACTTGGGAACTTTGATCTTCTTTGACGTTCATCCCCTGATGACTTGCCTTGGCTGAGGTGAGTCCTTCCGGGTTGTAGTTGCGGATAAAGCTGACTCTGTTGGGCCTTTCGGGCTCGGCTCACATTTTGGGCCTAGCCCAGCTTGCTTCAACCTGGGAACTCTGATCTGTCTCGGGAAATAATCCCCAGAGGGCGTGCCTCGGCTGAGGTGTGTCTTTTGGGCCGGAGTTGTGGATAAGACAGACTCTGCTGGGCCCCTGAAGCTCGGCAGACTTTTGGGGGCTTCCCCCAGCTTGCTTCAACTTGGGAACTTTGATCTTCTTTGACGTTCGTCCCCTGACAGCTTGCCTCGGCTGAGGTGAGTCCTTCCGGGTCGTAGTTGCGGATAAAGCTGACTCTGCTGGGCTTCTTATTCCCACCTAAAAGTGGTTGAAGCACTCCACCTACCCAATGAATACCACCACAACACGTAGAAAAACCCACTGCACAAGCGTAACAACAGGGAAACTACGCAGAGCAACATCACCCATAGAGAATGAAGATAGAAACACTGATGACTTGACAATGGCCAATAACCTAAACAGTCTTTCAGAAATGGAGTTTAGAGAAGAAATAGTGAGGATGCTCACAGAACTCAAAGAAAGTATGGATCAGAACACTAATAAAAATCAAGAGATTATAAAGATAGAAATCAGAAAACTCCAAACTGAAATATCAGGTGAAATAACAGGTTTGAAAAACTCAGTAGACAAATTGAAGAACACAATGGATGAGCTTCAC
>PVKC010031067.1:0-14647 GCA_004027635.1 Crocidura indochinensis
ACCACATGGGGGACCACATGGGGCACCGGGATTTGAACTGATGACCTTTTGCATGAAAGGCCTTACCTCCATGCTATCTCCTGGGCCCCCTAATATCTATTCTTAAGTCACATTTTCCCCAAAACTGATATTTTTAGGAGAAATGAACCAGTAAATATGGTTATCTTAAATTTGCAACTTTCTATATGTGTAGGTTAGGAGTCATTGAATGAATGGAAATATCAAAATTTGGTTATTCAGATATCTATTGTGGTAGTTGAATGTACAGAAAATTATTATATAGTAAATACTAAAAATTAAGGCATTATATTAAAATATATTGTAATTTTATTACTATTAAAATAGTAATATAAGAAGCTTTTATCTCCCTTAACAGTTCATACTTAAGATTATGATACTTAGAGAGTAACCTATACATGACTTTCAGAGAACAGCAGAAAATTGTATTATGAAACATGGCGTTCATGAAATTTACATACAAAGTTGGAGTGGGGGATTATGGAGAATAGGCTAGTTTAATCAATAAAATAAGACATTAGGTAATATCAACTTATTGAATAAAGGAAAAACAGAGGATGAGGAATCTATATGTAATAACTTTAGAGTTTTCAGAACTATAAACACATATTTTAAGTTTGTATACTTTAAGAAAAACATGCCTTTCAATTTTTATGTAATAGAACTGTATTCTATAATAAGTGGTATTTTTTAGTCAAGATCATTTAATATCCATGCTCTCCCTTTTGCTTATTCTAAAAATACAAATACCTAAAACACAACTCGAAACATTTTTCTTTAGAGTTGTAACTTCTTATTATATATGTATGTGGTGAACTGTTTTTGAAACAACCTAAGTTAAAATCCTTTTCTATGAGTCTCTATCTTTCTCAGGTATTCTGATTTCCATAAATAACTTTACCAGGTGGCCAAGGACAGTAATATGATGCTACCATATTAAAATAGCTAAAGCCAGATGCTTCTTTGCTGGTTCCAAGATAGGTATTACAGGAAAAACAGATAGAGATGATATACATTGTAGGAATGACATCAGGGTCTATTTAGTACTCATATACTGATTTTTATTTGCTTGTTGTTGGGGTCAGGATTATAAGGTCTTTGGTCTTAGAAGGAGTTGCTGAAGACTGTTACATGGTGGGCCAGTAGGCTTATGAGGGAGTTTTCTAAGTCAGGACAAGGGTGAAGGACATGGCAGTGATTTAATGAGTACAAAGTAATAGTGGCAGCCAAGTAAGATGTCAAAATGCTGATGAATCCTGACCATGACAAGGTATGCCAGACCAGATGCAAATATTGGTCCTCACATTTAGTTCTGTTGCCAGTGGCCTGATGTGAAAATAGCAACCATAAATGACTATCTTGGACTAAATTGGAAATTGAATTGGACTATGTTTTGCTTTCATGGGCTTGTTGTCCAACTCTTTATATGAATGATTTTTGTATAATTTTCCAGTGTTCTAATATATACATGGATAATGAGATCAATCAGAATAAAGAAACCATTTCAGACTTATAATATTTGATATAGAAAAATAAATTCTGTACTAATTTGCATCTTGTGGCCCTTTGCAACCTAAAGTGATTATACTTATATCCATATTAAAAAAATGGAGGTCTAATATTTTAATTAATCTAATCTTATCTATGTTTTAATCAAAATTATTTTTGCCCCTTTTCCTTGTATTTAAATACCCTGGTTAAAAGGTTGTTCATGGCTGAATTTCAATCATACAACATACATCATCCTTCACCAATGAAAATTTCCTGCTACCAATTTTTTTCCCACCTCCCTTCTTCCTGCCTCTGGGCAGGCATTTTATTCCTACCCCCCTCCCTTTGACTCTCTCTCCCCTCACACCCTTTTACTGGAAAATATTTTAAGTGTGATAGTTGAGTATAATTGATGATACTACAAAAAATAATCAAATAACCCCCCCCTTTTTTTTTTTTGGTTTTTGGGTCACATCCGGCAGTGCTCAAGGGTTACTCCTGGCTCCATGCTCAGAAATTGCTCCTGGCAGGCACGGGGGACCATATGGGACACCAGGGGATGGAACCGCGGCCATCCAAGGTTAGCGCAGGCAAGCAGACAGGCACCTTACCTCCAGCGCCACCGCCCGGCCCCTATATTTTTAAATGTTTTAATTTTCTACCCTCCCCTAAAATATATCCTTTGCAATGTTTAATGTTGACTCATTATTTCCTTGCATTTTACTTATAAATTTTTATATAAAATAGGAATTTTTATTAACACTATTTTAAAATTATTCATTAATATTGAGCCATTTGGTTATGGTACTATTAATCAATAAAAATAGCCAAAATGAAAAACTCAATCCATTTTTCTTAAAACTTATTTCACTATAGAGGCAAATGCCAGAAGGAAACTAAAGTTAAATAAAGGCTAGACAGATTCTGAAAAAGCAGTTAAAAAAAAAAAGGCCCCTGATATTAATTGCTAAAATATATCATGACAGTGGTATTTTTCTAATCAATCATATTAGAAAGACATAGAACTAATTCTCCAACATCAATAACCTACAGTTTGGTTGTAATTTCAGACTTTAAGGACATCTGCCAACTACCAGCGCTCATTTTTAGAAAAGAATGGGGTGGGGTGAGAGAATGCTCCTATTTCAGTCACCAAGAATGAGAATACAATTTATCCAAAACTACATTGTTACTCTCTGCTCAACATGGTGAAAATCATATAGGTAATTTGAGGGAAGATCTCATGCCAAATGTTCTCTGCAATTGCTTTTTGAAGAGTAGTACATTATATGCACTATAAGCTTCTGATTGGTGAGCATAATCTCACTCAGAAGACATGTTTTGTGCTGGATAATATTTTCATGATTATTCTTTTCTTTGTTTTATTTATTTATTTATTTACTTATTGGTTTTTGGGTCACACCCGGCAGTGCTCAGGAGTTACTCCTGGCTCCATGCTCAGAAACTGCTCCTGGCAGGCACGGGGGACCATATGGGGCACCGGGATTCGAACCGATGACCTTTTGCATGAAAGGCAAACGCCTTACCTCCATGCTATCTCCCGGGCCCCTTTTCTTTGTTTTATTAAAGACACAGTCCTGATGGCAGAAGGTTGCACTGGTGGTGGTGGGGGGGTACTTTTTATGACTGAAAACTAACTACAAACATGTCTGTAACCATGGTGTTTAAATAAATATATAAAAAATTAAAAAAATACACAGTCCTAGTGAATTAGAAACAATTCTTACAAACTCATGAAAATCTCAATGTGACAATGTGGAACATTTTTATCAAAAGAACAAAAAAATTTATAAGAGAATCATTAATCTGGAGAAATGCTATAAACACTAAATTTTTTATCCACATCTTATTATAAAATACTCAAATAAAAATACTCAAATATAATTTAAAATACGTGAGTAATGAGAGAATAATCCAAAATTAGAGACAGAATTGTGAAGCAGATGATGGTATAGTTCTTGGAAGAAGATGTAAAAACTTTGACAGGTGGCAATATAGAGGAAGGATATTCTAGGCTAAGAAACTTGTCATTGAAAGTAGAGTATCTTTAGAAAATGATGAGCATACTTGCATGGTATAAATGTAGGGCACTTGAGTTAGAAGAAAAATAACTTTTTAATATTTTAAAAGTTCATTGAGACCTGACTATAAGAGGATAACATTTCTGAGTGAACTTTAAGTCTTTGATTTAATGAATGAAATACTTTTCTAAATTGTGACTATTTCTAAAAATGTCCATTGTCTGAATAATGGATACATAGCAAAATAAGTGACTTTTTCTTAAAAGAAACACAAATTAGTGTCTAATTATTTTTAACAAAAATTCTACACAATTTTATATGTAAATCCTTCTTGGTATGGAAGCATCTGCAACAAAATTTGTAACATATGCTGACTATAGATAGAGGTAGATATTTAAAGTTCAGATATTTGAAGATGAAACATATAATTAGCATGTATTACTTCGTGTCAATGTGCACTGAAAATAACTAGGTTAATAATATCACAAATAAACTGTCTAATTGAGTTGTGAACCTCTTTCCTTCACTAAGAATATATCACAACAATCTGACATGCTTTTAAAATACTAACACTTATTACAGATTTGTTTAAATTTTAATAGTTGATTACTTTGAAAAATGAGAACAATTTTAAAAAGCTTTTTAAAATAATTAATTGAAAGCTTCTAGTTTTTATGCAAATATGGTCTGAAAAGATATCTAGAATATAATGGAATCATTAGAAGTGGCAAATTGTTTTTTAATCTATCATTGTATCTTCTTTTATCTGTTTTTTACTGAAAGAGTTTCCATCTGTTTCTTTCCATCACTTTCAGTATTATATACTCAATATTTATTAATATATTTATTTCTATTTTTTAAAGTTTTTTTAAATATCTTTATTTAAACAACTTGATTACAAACATGATTGTGGTTAGGTTTCAGTCTTTTGTTCTCCTAGACAGATCTTCTCTTTATATCTTTAAAGAATATATTTGAGGGGCCGAAGATATAGCACAGCAGTGTCTGACCTGCAAGCAGCCAATGCAGGACCTAAGGTGGTTGGTTCGAATCCCAGTGTCCCAGATGGTCTCCCGTGCCTGTCTGGAGCTATTTCTGAGCAGATAGCCAGGAGTAACCCCTGAGCACTGCCGGGTGTGGCCCCAAAACCATTATATATATATATATATATATATATATATATATATATATATATATATATATATATATATATATATATATATTTGAAAGAAAATAGTGTTTAAAAATATAAATTTTAATATAGGTGAACCACTTCGGAAAGCTCAGAAAAGTTTAAATAAAAAACAAAAATCAACCATTTTCTATCACATGCCACATTGAAAATAATCTACATTGAGAACTATCATAATAATGTGAATGAATGAGGGAAGTAGAAAACCTGTTTAGAGTACAGGTGGGAATGGGGTGGGGAGGAGGGAGATTTGGGACATTGGTAATGGGAATGTTGCATTGGTGAAGGGGGGTGTTCTTTACATTACTAATACCCAACTACAATCACATTTTTGTAATCAAGGCATTTAAATAAAGATATTAATAAAAAGGAAAAAAATCACTGAGAAATCTGATGCATAATTATAGCACATTTTAAATGTATGAGCACATGTAATATTCTAGGAAAACAGAATGGCATATTTTAATATGCTTTAAGCATTTCAATAAAATTTAAAATAATTTTGTGTTCTTAGGACTGGATAGTCAAAAGGTAGTATACTTGATATGAATGAGGTCAACTGGATTTTGATCACTGACATTCATGAGGTCCCTGACCCCACACCAGGAATGAGCTTTGAACAGAGACCCAGGAAGAACTAGGCACTGCTAGGACCCTTCCCCACAGAGCTTTTTTTTTTGTTTGTTTTGTTTTGTTTTGTTTTTGGGTCACACCCGGAAGTGCTCAGGGGTTACTCCTAGCTTTACGCTCAGAAATTGCGACCATATGGTCGCCAGGATTTGAACCACCAACCTTCTGCATGAGAGGCAAGCGCCTTAACTTCATGCTATCTCTCCGCCCCCCCCCCCGAGCTTTTTAAAGTGTTTTATCACAACAATTTTCAAAATTAATTTTGATAGGTTAAAGGTTGATTTATGTGTAATTACATTTTATTTTTAATATATTACTCAGCTCTTCTTGCTTATATATTTATTCTTTAGCTCAGATATAATGTTTTATAAATTTTGAACTTCAAATAGTATATACATTGGAAATAATATTTTCTTTTACAAGGAAATATTATTACTATAGTAAGTATAAACTAGAAAATAAAATGATGACAATAGTCAAAGAAAAAACTTAGTATTTCATGTTTCTGGTCTTTCCCCATGGAGGTTATACACAAGATGTATTTATCCATCATGCTTCTAAAACATTTTTCTTTAACTACATATAGTTTACAAATAATAATTGTTTGAATCATAACATTACCTAAAAGTCAAAGTGAGAAAAAGAAATATAAAGTTTATAATTCCTTTAACTTGAGATGTTTAACATCTCAGTATATAATCTCATTGCATTTTTTCTACTGATACTGATATTAATAATAAATATTAAAATTCTGCATTCCATATTTTTTCATATTTCCTTCATGGCACTTTATAATTGTATACTGCCCAAGCATGTGGATGATCTGGATAGTATTTGCCTTTCATAAAGGGACCATGTCTAGTCCTAGACAGCCTCAATTGTCAATGTGATCAAGGGCATTGTTGTGTGTGCCCTTTGGCAAAAGACTATGTGTGCAAGTATCAAAACCTTTAGTGAACTTCAAAGCCAATTGTATAAACCCAGTAATCTTCACAACTGACTGTGTGACTCCCCAGACATTGCAATAAAAAAAAAAAAAGCCAGCACAATGGAAGGTCAATATAATAGAAAAAATAGGGATTGAATTTCAGAGATAATTTCAGCACATAGGGTACTTCTCAGCACATGATTGACTCAGTTTTACTTCCCCATACCACATACAATTTCCCCGAGCAATACCAGGAGAAATCCCTGAGCACAGGGTCAGGTATATGGCTGAACACCACAGAGTGTGAGCCACAAAACAATCGAAACAATCATTTTAATAGCATAAATATTTTTAAATTGTAACTAGTTACTAAAGTATCCAAGAACAATCTCATTAGAATTGCCTCTGATCCTTATACATTTAAATAAGAATAAAACTTTATACACATAAACATCATATATATGCAATTACGCTATTGGCTCAGGGGGAAGTCTAATGACATATTGTTAGATATGTATCCTGAATTGCTGTGCAAGAGTAAACACCCAAACATTCATAAAGCTTCCCATTTTAATAGCAATGTATGGTAATTAATTCCTAATATTCTAAGTACTTCCAATCCCTACCACATTCTATATCAACCTATGCAAAAAATAGTCTTGGAAAATATAGTGGATTATAATGAAAGCAATCAGGTAGTAGCAATTTAAATTACAGTTATAATTCCAGATGTGGTTTTATTGTTTGTACAAATCAATATTTCTTTTAACACTTAGCATCTATTGATCTGGAAAGGCTCCCCCCTACTTTTTCTGATGACTCATAAGTCATTGGATAGAGGTTTATTTCACTTGGCAAGGTCAACAATAAACGCTTCACTGCTGTACCTTAAGAGTATATAAACTTCCCAGACTATGTTAGAATTTAATTTGGAGGGGAGTACATGATGACCTTTTATTTCCTACACTTTTTTCTATTACATTACCATAATATTGATGAAATTATGAAGATTGTACCTTGTGAGGAGAAAATAACAACTTCTCTATAAATATTAGCAAAACCATTACAGGCCAGAGGGTGAGAGAGAAAAAAATAGAAGCTTCAGGAGAGAGGATGAAGCGATAATAAAGTATTTAGAGATTTTGCCTTATAAACAATCAAGCAGGATTTAATCCCAGTACCCTCTATGACCACGTCAAGCCCACCAAAATTAAACTGAGCACAAACGCAGGACAAAGCATATAAACAGGAGCTGTATATCTCAGTTAAAGTTGAATTTAATAATAATAGATTACGTTAAAATTATGACATTTACAAATAAGAGTTATTCACCTATCACATGTAAAATACTCATTTGCATTGTATTTATCGGTAATATTTCTCATTTGAATACTTTAGGTTATGATATCAGTAATAGTACTGATATTTTGGAAGCAAAAAGGGTGGAGTGATATATTTAAAAAAATGGAAATTCTCTATTACAGACACACAAGGGTATAAGACATTTTGTTATTATGAAGCCATTATGAGAACACTTCCAGAATATGAAATAAAATCTGAGACAATTCAAATTAGTGAATCTCCAAGTAGTAGAGTAAGAACCAAATGTTTAGAAATATATATTAGATATATATTTACTTATAAATATATAATATATAGTATATAAAGATATAATACATATTTGCAAATAATATATATTATATGTTTATAATTGTGTTTAATAGATTTATAAATATAAATTATTAGAAGCTTATATGTGCATACTTAATACCAATTTTAATATGATTTATATATAACCTTGAGAATCATAATGGTATTACTTTAATTATTATACTGTACTGTTTTATTATAAATTATATAAATTTTCATTAAAATATACTAAGTTTTGCTTCCAATAGCTATGGAAAATCTAATATTGAATTTACTTTTTACTACATGAGTTTAAACAGCAAAAATATACAGAGCAACAGTTTCTAGGCATTTTGTAACATAGAGAGAACTTGAGAGAAACAGTCAAGATTAAGTATACACCATATTCATTTAGCTACTTGCCTAAAGATGCATTACCTAGAATGACTAGAAGGTATAGAACCAAAAAAGAAAAGCAGCCTTGCTAAATTGACGAGGTGTTGAATGCTTTCTGTGACTCTGTTCCAAAACTACCTGGCAGATGGAAATCCTGGAGAGCTATTTGTTCCAGGTGTTCTTGAGGCTGAGAGCTTTGGATATAGGATGGCACCAGAGATGGGAAGAATAGCACAAAAAGGGGAGCCACCTCCTTATCACCCCATGATTAATGACTCCCAATCAGGCTTGACTTTGGACAATCTCTCCTTCTCATGGAAGAGCTCTAGTTAAATGAGGATTACCTAACAACATTCTTTTGCTACTGAGGCATTCCTAAACCCTTCCTTCTCCCTGGCAACTCACCTATCCCCAGGGTCAGCACAGCAGTTGACCTTTGTCAGCAGTCTAGGTTGACACATTGATGTTCATAAAAGAAGTAGTATTTTCAGAACATAGTATTTCAGAAAAGAGAAAAATATGTCCCAGATGTGATGGAAATCACCTGAAATTTTTGGCAAAATCTGAGCTGTATTTCTGTAACAATTTTTTCAAATTCCCTATAAAAGAGGTTTCTGTGGAATTTATAGAAAAAAAGAATCTGGGAGATAGTACAGAAGGTAAGACCCCTACAACTTACATTGGTTCAAATCCCCAGCACTGCCAAGATTACTCCTGACCACAAAGCTATATATAGCCTTTGGGCTCCCCCAAATTTGACCACCCCCAACCCCACCATACCCAAAAGAAGGAGAGATGAAAAGAGAAGACTCAATTCTTACAATCTCAGTATGCTTAAAGTGCTGACTGAGTAGAGGGAAGAGATTGCTAGAGAACCTTTCAAGCATTGAACCAGGATTTCAGAACAGGATTTCAAATTTTAGGAGTAATGATTAAATACTAGAAATAGGACAGTGTCCTGAGATTGCATATAAAATAGAAATAAACCTGCATAAATAAAATATAAATCTAATAGAAGATTTAAGAAGTTCCATTACTTTAACTGCCTGGAAGAACAAAGCTCAATAATCTTAAAAAAAAGAAGAAGCATTATCAAGTTTACGGAAATGTCATAATGGCTTTCAATCAATCTAAAATAATTATAGTTTTAAAGAAATGAAAAAACCCATAATTAATTGAAAGTAATATGTAGAAAAAACTGAAATAATATAAAGGATAAAATTATCAAATACTTTAAAGTCAACTTTTTTTAAAGGTTATAGAAATAAGAAATTGTTCAATAGCACAAAATTGTTCCCCTTCTTCAATGCAAAATTTTTATATTAAAGAATAATTTTCATACTAAGAAGCTCTGCTCTGAGGGGAAAAATGAGGCCTCAAATAAAAAAAACACACACCCGCTAAGGAGAAAACATTTGCACATCATATACCAGATAAAGAGTTATTAATGTTCCTCACTATACAACGCATTCTCCAAGCTCAACAAAATTTTGATTACTAAATGTGATCCTGATAACTGACAAAAAATAACTAATTGGAAATACTTACCTAATTTTTATATTATCAAGATTCTGGAATTAATTTAAAAAGTCAACCTATTTTCAGAATGAAAATTTAGCTTGTCTCAATTTATTGGATTTTTAGCAGAAAAGTAAGATCTTTCTATAATAAATATATCTTGCTATTTTCCATTTAACAATACAGTGACTGTAAACTAGACTATTAGAAACTATTTTATTAGTAATAAAAACCAAGAATATATAAAATATAAAGTTATGTTAATAAAATAAAAATTCCCACCAATTGAAAGAAAGTACTGATTCTGGTAACAACATTTATTATTAGATACTTTGTTCAAGTTAATAATGGTCTTTAATAAAGGTTAGATATTATACTTTATATAAAGCTTTATATAAAGCTCAGAAGTTAATTTAAAACTCATAGTTTACAAAAATGTCACAGTATTTGCTTCTTAAGGATTGGTAATGGGAAAAAGAAAGAAAAGAAAAAAAGACACAACTGGATGAAATGAAAAACATAACACTCCTTTTGTTCTTTTGTTGTTTCCCATGGATTCTGATAATTGCCATCATCATTTTCATTTATCTCAATAAAACTTTTCATTTTATCTTTGCCTCCCTCATTGACCCATTGGTTGCTTGACAGTACGTTGTTTGGTTCCAAATCTTCTTTTTTATAATTAAGTTCTACCTTCAGGTTCTTGTGATCTGACAAAACACTAGATTTACATATATTTTTAAATTCATAATTTAATCACTATAAATCACACTAAAATATATATACATATATTTTTAATTTCATAATTTAATCACTATAAACCACACACTATATATGTATATATTGGTTTTGGGGCCACACCCAGCAGTGCTCTTGGGTTATTCCTGGCTGTCTGCTCAGAAATAGCTCCTGGAAGGCACAGAGGACCCTACGGGACACCAGGATTTGAACCAACCACCTTTGGTCCTGGATCGGCTGCTTGCAAGGCAAACGCTGCTGTGCTATCTCTCCGGGCTCAACACACTATAAATATTTTTGATCCAAAATATTGACTAGACAGAAACCTAAAAAATACTTTCTTGAAGTGAGGGAAATGCTTTAAAAACTATTGATCATATTAAATAACATTAATCAAACCTTATGGACTATATATTTGACTGCACTAATTTTGAGAAAAGAACTCAAATTATCTTTAGTTGACATTTATACTAATTTAATCAAATTACAAAACCTGATAGAAAAGCACTTTAGTAGTTGCTTTGAGTTGTATTATTCTATTAAATTAGTTTGAGGATAATTTACATGATTATAGCAATCACATAATTCTACAACATAACTCCAGGGCTCTCCATTTTAATAGTGAAGTTTTCCCACTAATTACAGATATATTTGTTACTTCATGAAGTTTTAGAATTTCTTCTACTTTATTATTATTGCTATTGAAAGGTACTTAATATTGCTATTGAAAGATACATACTTATTTTATAGTCAGAGAGTGGAGAATTATAAAAAATAGGTATAATTTTTAATTCATATCTTTATTTAAACACCTTGATTACAAACATAGTTATAGTTGAATTTCAGTAAAAACACCCCCTTCACCAGTGCAACATTCCCATTACTGATGTCCCAAATCTCCCTCCTCCCCATCATACCCCTGCCTATTCTCTAGACAGGCTTTCTACTTCCCTCATTTATTCACTTTGTTATGTTAGTTCTCAATGTAGTTATTTCTCTAACTACACTCATTACTCTTTGTGGTAAGCTTCATGTCATGAGCTGGACCTTCAGGCTCACCTCTCTTTTGTCTCTGTGAATTACTGCAAAAATGTCTTCTACTTTTCTTAACAATCAATAATTGAGTGACATTATTCTGCATCTATCTCTCTCCCTCTAACTTATTTCACTCAGCATAATAGATTCCATGTACATCCATTCATAGGAAAATTTCATGACTTCATTTCTCCTGCCAGCTGCATAATATTCCATTATATATATACCACTTTTTCTTAGCTATTCATCTGTTGAAGGACATCTTGTTTGTTTCCAGTGTTTGCTTATTGTAAATAGCAATGCAATGAATATAGATGTGAGGAAGGGATTTTTGTATTGTATTTTTGTGTTCCTAGGGTATATCCCTAGGAGTAGTACAGCTGGATCGTATTGGAGCTCAATTTCCAATTTCTGTAGGGATTTCCATATCACTTTCCATAAAGGTTGGACTAGGCAGTATTCCCACCAACAGTAAATAATAGTTCCTTTCTCTCCACATCTCTGCCAGCACTTTTTTGTGATGTTCTCTGTGGTGTGAGATGGTACCTCATAGTTGTTTTGGTTTGCCTCTCCCTGTTGGTTAGTGATGTGGAGCATTTTTTCATGTGCCTTTTGGCCATTTGTATTTTTTCTTAACATAGTGTCTGTTCATTTTTTCTCTTCATGTTTTGATGGAATCAGATGTTGTTTTTTTTCTTGTTAAGTTCCATCAGTGCCTTGTATATTTTGGAAATTAGCCCCTTATCTGATGGGTGTTGGATGAATAGTTTCCCTCACTCAGTGGGTGGCTCTTGTATCCTGAGCACTATTTCCTTTGAGGTGCAGAAACTTCTCAGCTTAATATATTCCCATCTGTTTATCTGTGCTTCCTCTTGTTTAGAGAGTGCTGTTTCCTCCTTAAAGATGTCTTTACTCTTAATGTCATGGAGTGTTTTACCTACTTGTTGTTTTATATACCTATGGTTTCAGAACGGATATCAAGGTCTTTAATCCATTTGTATTTTACCTTCAATACATGGTGTTAGCTGGAGATCTGAGTTCACATTTTTGCAAGTGGCTAATCACTTGTTGAAAAGACTTTCCTTGCTCCATTTAGGATTTCTTGCTCCTTTATAAAAAATTAGGTGACTGTATGTCTGGGGAACATACTCTGAGTTCTCAAGCCTATTCCACTGATCTGAGGGTCTGTCTTTATTCCAATACCAGGCTGTTTTCATAACTATTTCTTTGCAATACAGCTTAAAATTGGGGAAAGTAATGCCTCCCATTTTCCTTTTCCCAAGGATTGCTTTAGCTATTCGAGGTATTTATTATTTCAAATGAATTTCAGAAGTGTTTGATCTACTTCTTTGAAGAATGTCAGGGGTATCTTTAGAGGGATCGCATTAAATCTGTACAATGCTTTGGGGAATATTGCTATTTTAATGAGCAATCCATGAGCAGGGTATGTGTTTCCATTTCTACATGTCCTCTCTTATTTCTTGGAACAGGGTTTTTAAGTTTTTGATAAGGTCCAACACCCATTCTTGATAAAAACTCTCAGAAAGATTGTAATGAAAGGAACATTTCTCAATATAATTAAGGCCATATACCACAAGCCAATGGCAGATATCATCCTCAATGGAGAAAAACTAAAAGTCATTTCTTTAAATTCTGGTACAAGACAGGGCTGTCCTCTCTCACCACTCCTCTTCAACATAATACTGGAAGTACTTGCTATAACAGTTAGGCAAGAAAAAGATATCAAGGGAATCCAGATAGGAAAGGAAGAAGTCAAGCTCTCACTATTTTTGGATGACATAATACTTTACTTAGAAAACCCTAAAGACTCTACCTGAAACCTCCTAGAAACAATAGATTCATATGGCAATGTGGCAGGCTACAAAATTAACACATAAAAATCAATAGTCTTTCTATACACCAATAGTGATAGGGAAGAAATGGACATTAAGAAAACAATCACATTCACATTAGTGTCACACAAACACAAATATCTTGGAGTCAACTTACCCAAGACATGAAGGACCTATACAAACGGAGACAGAAGGAAATAACAAAGCTTAGAGCAGAAATCAATAAAGTGGAAACCCCAAAAATGACCCAAAAGATCAAAGAAAGCAGAAGTTGGTTCTTTGAAAAAATAAATAAGATTGATAGAACATTGGCAAAACTCACAAAGAAAGAGACAGAGAAACTTGATAACTCGTATTAGAAATGAAAAGGGGAGGATCACTACAGATATTGCAGAGATTCAAAGGGTAATCAGAGACTACTTTAAGAAACTCTATGTCATTAAACATGAGAACCTGGAGGAAATGGATAAATTCTTGGACTCATAACATTTTAGAGTTTTTAATCAAGAATGATACAATCATGTGATTTCTATTTTTCTTGTTGTTGATGTTGTGTATTTTGTTGCTAGATTTATGGATATTAAACCATCCTTGCATTCCTGGGATGAAACCTACTTGATTGTAGTGAATGATCTTCTTGATGAGGCATTGGTTCCTGTTTGTCAAGATTTTATTGAGGATCTTTGCATCTGTGTTCATCAGGGATATTAGTCTGTCATTTTTATTTTGACAGCATCTCTGTCTGGTTTTGGTATCAAGGTGATATCGGCTTCATAAAGGCTATTTGGAAGCTTTTCTGTTTTTTTTTTTTAATTTCATAAAAGAGCTGGCCAGGATTGATATTAGTTCCTCTTATAAGTTTTGAAAGAATTCATTAGTGAATCATATGGGCTTGGGCTTTTGTTTGGGGCCAGATATTTGATTACCATTTTAATTTCATCAATAGTGATGGGGTGTTTAGATATGCTACAATCTCCTTATTCAACCAACTTCTACTTTCGTTGATGTTTCAGATTGTTTTTTGGGTTTCCACTTCATTGATTTCCGCTCTAATCTTTGTTATATCCTTCTGTCTCCCTATTTTGGTTCCTTTTGTTGACCATTTTCTAACTTTATAATCTGTGTCATTAAGCTATTCAGATATGTACCCTCTTCCTTCCTGATGTGTGCTTGCAAA
>PVKC010031068.1:0-14626 GCA_004027635.1 Crocidura indochinensis
ACACACCTGATAAACACTACTATAAAAGATATAAAGATATATGTATATATATGATATATATAACACAGAATTCAACAACAAAATAAGCAATACCCCTCTTGGAATATTAGTTGAGAGCTCAAAAGGATGTTTCTCAAAGACCTACAGATAGCCAACAAGCATAAGATAAATGTTTCATATTGACTCAAAAAGATGCAAATCAAAATTACAACTTGATATCATTTCATTCCAAGGAGAAAGGCTTCCAACAAAAATGTCCTACATAACCAGGGCTGATAGAGATGAGGTGAAAAGAGAAGCCTTTTTCACTGTGAGACTACCACCACTTAAAGTTCTAATGAAAACAGTATGAAATTTCTTTAAAAAAAATCCTAATATAACTACCATATGACCCTGTTACTTCATTCCTTGATATTTATCTCATGAGCACAAAAGCATTAACCCATAAAAATGCGTACTCCTATGATCATTGCAGCACTATTCATAATAGCCGACACTTCTAAAAACAACCCAATTGCCCAACAATAGATGAGTATATAAAGAAATTGTGGTATAAATATATATATATATCACATATATAAAGCAGAATAATAAAATAAATATTATATATTTATATTTGTAAATGCAAATAACATATATAAAACAAAATTATAAAATATCAAAGTTTGCTTTTAGCTACAAATTGAATAGAAGCAGGGTGTCTTGTTAAATGAAGTAAATCATAGAGAAGACTAAAATCTGGGGAATACACTCATGTGCAGTATATTAACACTGCAAAGGGAAGGGCATTGTCTAGGAAAATAAGTTCATGGACTCTAAAGGACATAACTGAAGTTACCAAGCATGGTGAGAGGAGGGATGAGGTACACTAAAAGGCAAACTAAATAAGAGAGAATATTTATTTTGGTGATGATATAGAGCAGTAACTTTGTATGTCAAAAACATAAATATTAGCATTACTGCATACCACAGTACTTTAATAATAAAAGTATTAGACAATAGAACTAAAATATATTGCCTTACTTAAAGTGTTCAGTCTGATGATTTTTAAAGAATATATGAACTATAAACCAAAAATACAGTACTTTTAATTTGATGTCAAATTTTACTCTTGTCCTTAAAAAAACACTTCTTTCTTAGTACACATAATCTGTTAATATCACTAGATATTATGTTTACCTATTCTAGAAGGTTATATAAAGGAAGTAATAACATACATGCACATTTTGATATTTTTTCACTTTTATTCCAATTCTTCTGATGGTTATTCATGTTGGCACAATTAATAGTTTGTCATGCTTTTTGATTGTTAAGCAATATTCTAATATTTATATTTACCACATTCCATCCAGTCTTGATGGACATTTAAAAGGTGTTTTATTTTTGTTTTGGGGCCACACCTAGTGTTGCTCAGGGGTTACTCCTGGCTATGTGCTCAGAAATTGCCACTGACTTAGGAGACTATATGGGATGCCAGGGGATTAAACCGCAGTCAGTCCTAGGTTAGAGCATGCAAGACATATATGTAGCTGATATTAGTATTTTATACAAGTTTACTGTCATTTCTCTGGAAAGCATTCCAAAGAATATAATTATATTATGTAAATATATGCTAATTGTAGAAGAAATAGACTTTTGAGTGGGTTAAGTGCATTCATAGCACATCCATGGTGCTTAAGTTTCACATGGACCATAGTCAAGTCACTTTTGATTTGTTAGTTTAAATAACTAAATTGCAGTTTCTTATTGAAGAAAACTAAATTAGTACCTCAATTAGTCATATCTGCAAGTACTCTATGTGTGACTTGAACATACTATCTACTATGTGCCTTGACTTTCTTTACAGGTAAGTAACAATAAAAGTAGTAACTTTCTAGCATTTTCCAAACCCATATTCCCATTGAACCTGTGTCTTTTCTTTCTTTCCTCTCACATTTCTCTAAGTAAATTACTTTCAATAAAAACTACTCACCAAAAAAATACCCCACAACTTAGTCCTACTTAGTCTAGAAAAATATTACAATATTACAATAAATAATGTGCTTGCCTTGCACCTAGATGACTAGATGACCCAGGTTCTATATCTAGCACCAAATATGAGTTATTTTCTGAGTATTTCCAAGGAGCTGACTGAGCATAGAGCCAGAAGTAAGCCTTAGCATCACTTGGTGTGGCCCTCAAACCAAAATAATTAAAAGTTGCTTCATCAGTTCTTTAAATATACAAGGAATAAGGTATGTCTGTTGCATGCAATTAATCAGGGTTGAATTCCTGGTAACCCATATGGTCCCCAAAACCCACCAGAAATTATCTCTGAGCACAGGGCCAGGAATAAACCCCAAACATGTGTGCCCCAAAACAAAATAAATAAATAAATCTAATTTCTGCTAAGTAAGCCTTAAAAATGTAGTACTCTGGAAGTTATCAATTTATCTGGTCTGTTTAGATTTTATTTTGTTCAAACTTTGATCCTGTTAAAATTTACAGATAGCATTTTTATAATAGCCTTAGTTCTAGAACTTTGAAACTTTAATAAGTAATAAGAGGAAGACTGGAGCAAACAGATTGAAGGGTCAGGTACCTTGAACTAATCAATGGTGTAGAAGCAAAATTTGCTATATATTCTAAACTGCTCAAGTATGGGACCAAACTACAACAATTAAACTTAAAAATGTAATATTAAATAGATGGTCTAGGGGTGAGAACCTAAAGACATTGGTGGACAGAGGTTGACACAGGAAGTAGAAATGGAGGAGCATAATATGCACGAATCTCGATTGCTGCTAGTTTTATAAAACATGACGCCAAAATTTAAAACCTTTTAAAAGAAAAAGAATAAAAATCTACAACATAAAATAAATATTGTCTGCAATTTCACCATTTCCATTCATAAGAAAAGATTATGGTCTCACATCCTCAATGCCAAACACCATTTTATCTTAAAAATGATATGATCTAACTTCTTAGAATTCCAACCTCTATTTTATTCTGACATTAAGTGGTCCAGCATGTTCTCTCCTTAATTGGGTCCAATTTCTACTCAGCTTCTCCTACCAAGCCTGCAAACAGTTCACTAGCACGTCTTGTAAACCCTGTTCTGAATTGGCCTATGGACACTACATTGCTTTCTTTTCTCTTGACCCATTGCCAAATCTTTGGTCTAAAAGTTCTGCCAATGCATCTAGCAGTTGTTTCTGTGTGGTCTGAGAGAGTTGGCACAAAAGAAAAGAATTTTGAACTTCCTTGGAGCTTTCCTTTTACAATTAGGAAAGAAGGATAAGAGTAGCCAGTAGACATCTATTTTTAAAGTGTCCTTACGTTAAAAAAAAAAGACACAAAAAATATCTTCTGAGTTTAGCATTTGAATGAATTGCTTTCAAGCTAGTGTAAACTATTTAAGAGTTACTTTGTAATCCTAATGTGTTGATTACTTTAATGGTGGCAATTAGAATTTTAGGAATAAAAATGATCCTTTTTATGTAACATAAAGTAGAAATAAATAAAGTCATAAAGTGAGTTGGTGGGGCCCGGGAGATAGCATGGAGGTAAGGCGTTTGCCTTTCATGCAAAAAGGTCATCGGTTCGAATACTGGTGCCCCATATGGTCCCCCGTGCCTGCCAGGAGTGATTTCTGAGCATGGAGCCAGGAGTAACCCCTGAATACTGCCGGGTGTGACCCAAAAACCAAAATAAATAAATAAATAAATAAATAAATAAATAAATAAATAAATAAAGTGAGTTGGTTTTTCAAGCCTTCCAATTTAGCTCTCACTTGAAGATGTAAGCACTGTGAGTTGGAAAACACATCAAAGGGGATGCCACAAATACTACTGTAAGTTCCATAACAAATAGATTTAAAAGATGTTCAGAAGGTACCAAAAGAAATCTGGTAAGAAAAAAAATATTCTATACCGCTCTAAGTCCAACTTGCGACAGGTTGATACAACAACCTAACAATGAGGAAACAACAAAAACATGATCCAAGAAAGGTTACCCTATCTCATCACTTAACAGTAAGACGAAATCAGAAGACATGCCATCCTTCGATCTGTGCAAAAACCAAGATCACTAATTACAGAAGACAAACTACGACAACCATGACTGGGCAGAAATTTTCCTGGGACCAATAAGAACTACCCTAGGCTTTTGCCTAGGATTTATACAAAAACCAAGATCTCTAATCCCTGAATTCTGACTTCCACAACTGTGACTGATGTCATAAGGAAAGACTCTATCCTTAGGCTTAGATCTAGGATCTGTTCAAAAAACCAAAATCACTAATTACAGAAGACTGCAATAAATATGACGGAAGAGATCTTCTAGAACTATAACAAAAGACTCTATCCTAGACGTTGTCCTATGAACCCGTTGAAATACCAAGATCTCTAGCTACTGAGGACTGAGTTTGTCATCCACAACTGAGCAGATAGTTTCCTGGCACTATAAAAAGATTTTTGGGTTCCAGAATAAGCATGAATGGAGCCTGTAGTTGCTCCCATGACAGAATGCTTCAAGAGTGGAGAAAGGCTGTACCTCTTAAGCCAAATGAGTTTCCTCTAGCTTCCCAGTACTTATTGTGCATATGCAAAAACAAAACAAACAAAACAAAAAACACAAAGACCTTTTTTTTTTCTTTTCATTTTTGTGGTTGTGGCTTTGGTGATGATTTTTTTGTTGCCGCTGCTGTGTTTTTTTGTCATTACATTTTTTGTTTTGTTTTGTTTTTGCTATTTTTTGTTTAAGCTTTTTTTTTCATCTTTCTTTTTTTTTTCCAACAGAACCACAGAACTTGAATGATCTTGTTCTCCCTTATAACTTGAGGGGAAAGAAGTGGATGGTACCAGGAACAGTCATATGAACATTGAGTGAAAATAAAAAGGATCAGACAGACTTAAGCACCAAATCCAAAGTCAATGACACCAGAATCGATACCCAATCTACAGCAAGCATACATAAAAGAGACCTCTTCCACTAGTAGTAAAGGGGGGAGATATAAGATGCATACTGGGAATAGGGGTGAAGAGAGGATAACACTGGTGGTGGGAATAGCCCTTTTGTCACTATGTACCTTAAATATTACTGTATAATTCACTTTGATCACAATAAAACTTATTAAAAATCATTTCTAACAGTAGAAACAGATAAGTAGTACTAAAGAACCTCAACCACAGAAAACAGGCAGAGTACATAAATTTCCACCATAATGGACTTGGCAGGTTAAACATAAATGCTGCCTAGATTTGTCCTGAAGATCTAGTATACTTCATTTTGATGATTATAGATTTGATAGTAAAAATTTACAAAATGCAGTGTTTCCATCTTTAATATCATAATTGCTTTTCCTATTCTGGAATTATAGGGTTTCTCATAAATTTTAGCAGTAGATCTTCTATATCCAGCAGCACCTTGGGACTTAGGCTTGCTGCATGTTATCTGATGATCAGCGGAGAATCTATGAAACCCCATGCAAACATTTATTAAAACCTTGCCACAGTTTTCAGTTAAAGCTACATTATCTCATTTATTTCTCACACTCACAGATAAAGAGATGAATCTCCTGCAGCAGCGGTACAGTCGGATTCATTTATCACAGATAAACACTCTCCAAGCAACACTAAGGTAAGTTCATGGCATGGCTCTATCTTACTGGGGGAGGGGGAGTGAAGGTGGAGGGAGGAGGAATTTAAAAAGTACAGTATCAGTAAAATCATACTTTCACTTCCAGATATATTATATTCATCATTCAGTTCTCATTACTGAAGTTTTAATACTGATTATCTTCTAATTCAAGGCCACGGATTTCTGTCAGTGCCTTAGTGAATAGGTTTATTGAAAAGAAAAAGAGAAAGCAAGTAGTCTCTTTGGAAGTGTCTTCGCAGAATTTGAAAGTGCGCTGTGGAAGAAAGTGTTCAGGATGACCCCTCTCTTCAGTCCTCCAGTGACCTTTGAAAGAAACTAGAGTAGAAAGCAGAGAAGTAGAAAGAACTGACTTTAAAAATAAAAAAAATGGTGACACTCAATGAGTGTCTCATAACTTTTTCTCTGACTGAGTTTCATGCGATGGTGAATCTCTAATGTTTCCAACTACTTCCAAGTCCATTTAAAACAGTCTACTGATTTTTGTAGATTTTTAAGTCTTGATATATATATATAATAAAATATATAGAGAGAGAGACTTAAAAATCCACAAATATATATTTATATGTAATATATAATTTATTTATAATATATATTATCATTTTTGTTTGTTTTTGAGCCATACCCAATGATGCTCAAGGTTTAATTCTGACTATGCCCTCAGAAATGGCTCCTGGCTTGAGAGACCATATGGGACTCCGGGGATCGAACCCAGGTCCATCCTGGGTCAGTCGTGTGCAAGGCCATACTGCTGTGCTATCACTCTGGCCCTCATTTTACATTTTTAAAGCGTAGCACAAGAAGTGTTTCTTGTGCATGTTTCTTTTGATAATCTAATACTGGGCAAATATACCTGTATTTTATGTTTCCTGTGTTTATGTTATTGAATCATTTAATATGTTCTCAGAAATGCAGTGATTGCAAAAATAAAAACCATACTCAAACCATACTCATACTTGACTCACTTCAATTCCCATATTTGAAGTAGTTTCTGTTTGCTTAGCACTTGTGTATGCTGATAAAAACAAACTTTGAAAAGTACTCATTAAGTCATACCATCTCTCACCTTATAAAAGACACTTGCTTCAGACAAGGGAACATAATTTATCTGTAAAATAAATAAATAAATAAGAAAAAAAAGAGAAGTGAGGGAGGAAAAGGTTTGAGAAAGAGACCTATTTTTTTGATTAATTTTGCTATTTTGAATATAGCACTGCTTTTTAGCCCAGTCCTTCTGCTTCATTTGGTTTATCTATACAATAATAATAATACCCCCATTCACTTTAATTAGTTTATATTACTTCATTCAGTAAGCAAAAGGAGCACCACTAAACCATGAAAATGTGATTCCATTTCCAATTGAAGGGATCATTAAATATAAATATTCTGTTAGGTGTTAAGAATATGTTCCAGATGTGGAATTAGGCATGAAATAGTATATATAAAACAATACATCAAGCAAGATAAGGTAATAGTTTCAGACCTTATTTACTAAAAATTCTTAGTATGAATCTAAACCTGGAAAAATACTTTTAAGTGAACCACAGGAAGTGTTTATCTTTTAAAAATGTTTGCATCTGCTAAGCAAAATAAGCCTGAGAAAGAAAATGTTATCCCAAATGATCTCACTCATTTATGTCACAAAAAGTATAAAGAAAGGTAACAGATATTGAACAACAACTATAAAACATTAAATTTTGACAGGAGGACTCAGGTAATCAAAGATGGAGAGAGTGGGTGTAGGCTCTTTGGTCATCGCTATGGTGTGGAAAAATATTGCCACATATGTAAATATCTACATTATTTTAAACTAATGTTGCCTTAATTATATACACAAATAAAAATTTAAAATAAACTATGAACCACTGGATTTTGAAGCGCATTCATCTTGCTTATGCCATACATACAGAGATGCAATACGAAGATCAATAAGAGCATAGAGAAGATTTGTTCAGTGTCAAACATTACCATAATGGAAGCGATGGCTGGGGCCTCATTAAATATGAAAGAAGCACCTACATTTCTTTACCACATCCAAGCACACACACACGTGCACACACACATATAATGTATGCATATATATATGATGTATGTATATATAAAAATAAAAGCTCACTAAACCTATAGATGGATTCTTGGCACTGCTTCTATTTATGATGGAAACCTGCCTAGTTATGCTGTAAAAGAAACAAAAGTAGAGTAAATGATAATTGAATTTACTTTTTTATCATTCATTTATTCTTTAAACAATTTACAGAGTGCTACATACACAAAAACTATTAGGGCCACATTTTATAATGTGTGGGTACAAGAATTTGACACACAAGTTGACCAGATCAGATAGAAATTTATAATAAAGTCAATCAACTCAAAACACACTTTCAAAGTGAAGACAAAGATGCATGAAAACAAAAAGAGGGAAAAATTTATCTGAAATCTCTTTAATTAAAATAATAATTCATCTAAATCATTAAAATACAATGATCATAATCATTCTGTTCAGTATAATCCAAGAAACAGGAATCAATCTATGGAAAGATAACAGCCTTGGTTTTAAAGATACAATATTGTAGAGAAAAGCAAAAATCACATATTCAGAAAACTAGAGCTTTTGTTAAGATGAAATACTTATACATGTGTATGTTTATATTAAAATATAAGTTAAACAATGGTGTCAACTTCAGAAGAAGATTCTGAGGCAAGGTCTGAGCTAATAACACAGGTTGGTTTATTGCAGTCACTTGCCCTTCATTACTTTGTTCTAAGTTGAAATGGACTACTTTATATCAAAATATAGACAGTTAAAAACTGTCTATATTTTGATAATTTCATAAGCATCAGTCTACAGAGATACATTCCTTTTGCATAATTCTTAGTTCCTACATATTGCATTTCGAATGACAATGCTTCTTAAGTTTTTTATGCTTGTTGACTATCCAGTTGGCAAAATTAAACCCTGTTTTAAATTATTCACATCACCAGAAATTGAGTAGGCCTAAGAGTACTATTCTTTTATGATAAACAGTAAGTCCTTCTTAGAATGTTAAATGTAGCTTGCTGTAGACAGTTGGGGAACACAGAGTTACAAAGCAGTTTCAAATGACTGTAGAGACATATTCACTTATTGCTGGCTATCCTGTATCATTCCCTACACAATAGAACAGTCATTACAGCTATCCTAAGTGAAAAATAATTCTAAAAAAGCTTTCTTGTAGTCAACAGCAAGGCAAGACATTTTGAACAAGTAAAAGAGCTAAGAATCAAGGAAAATACTATTCACTGAAGTGGAAAATAAAGTTATGCATTTTGTGGATTAAATTAACCTTTCCAAAGATATTTGCAAAGCCACTATTTTCTAACAATGTAACAGAGGCCACATAAAAGAAATAATTATTGGAACTGAGTGATATATAGCACAAAAGGTAAGACATTTGCCTTGCACGTGGTTATCCCGGGTTTGATCCCTGACATCTCATTTGGTGTCCTGAGCACCACCAGGAATGACTACTGAAGCAAGAGCCAGAAGTTACCCATGAGCACTGCTGGATGAAACCCATTAAACAACATAATTGCAAAAGTAGTCATGCATCAATATCTATATCTTTTTCTAACATATGCCTTTCTATAAAATTTTCCACATCTTTGCAACTATTAATATATTAAGCCAGATGATTCTCTGTTATGTGTGCATTTAAAAATTTGGAATAAACAGGGCTGGAGCAGTGATGCTGTGGTAAGACCTTTGCCCTGCACGTGGCTGACCTAGGATGGACTCGGTTCGATCTCCCAGCTTCCCATATGATCCCCCAATCCAGGAGCAAATTTCTTAGCACATAGCCAGGAGTAACTCCTGAGCGTCACTGGGTGTGGTCCCAAACCATAAAAAAATAAAGGGAATAAGTGCCATGCTTCGTAGTATGTTCATAGCATCCAGTTATACCTTGCCAATTATATTCTCTGCCAATTATATTCTTTTACTTATGACAATGAAAAATGCTGACAGATATTGTGCCTTTTTGTAGACACAGTATTAGTGTTTATTGTAACAAATATGAATTTGTTTCTAGTAGAGAAAGAGGGAAGATAGAGCTCGTATGCCATAATTGTGTAGTCCAGTAGTTAAAAAAATAACTGAAACCATACTAATTGTAAATTTTAATTATGTCATATACTAATTTTGCAATTAAGGGAACTATGGGTTTAAAATTTATGAGCATTAAATAAAATAAACTATTCAAATACTTGGTATACTGTTAATATATGGAGAAACTGTCAATTTACTATGAAAATACTGCTGATACAATTTCTTCACTCTCAGTGCTCCCATCTATATTATTACATAGAGATACATAAATACCAGACACTTCAATTCCAGAGATTCAAGATTCAACTTGAGGGCCTGGAGAGATAGTGTTTGCCTTGCAAGCAGCCGATCCAGGACCAAAGGTGGTTGGTTTAAATCTCGGCGTCCCATATGGTCCCCTGTGCCTGCCAGGAGCTATTTCCCCATATGGTCCCCCGTGCCTGCCAGGAGCTATTTCTGAGCAGACACCCAGGAGTAACCCCTGAGCACCACCGGGTGTGCCCCAAAAACCAAAAAAAAAAAAAAAGATTCAGCTTGAATCTCTGAATATCAGACCAATGGAGAAAAGGGAACTATCCATACCATAATGCAATGTTTGATTTTTTTCTGACAGTTTAAAAAAAGAGGACATGAATAAACTTTATCTAGTATGAATAATGTAATCAAATGTCATAATTATTAGTGTTAAGCCATAAAATATAATATAGATTGTCAATTTTAAAGCATTTAATATACATGAAAATTTACTTAACAGTAAAACTTATTAATGTGATTGACTTTTTGTTTCAAGTATTATTTTAAAATAAGCTGTTCTTATAGTTGTCTCTGCTAAGCATTGATTTATAATTTTTTTGGAAATTTTAGAAACTCATTCTTCAAGTTAATGGTGTAATTTTTTCTCTTCAGAAGCATAAAAAATGTAAGCATTTATTTTGACTTTGTATGTTATGATCTGGAAGTGTTTTGAAAAAATATTGATATCATGATGTCATTCATTTCAATGTAATATTTTTTATATATTTGGAGGACAGATTATAGTATAAAAAGGTTCCTCTTCTCCATGAATTGAAGTGCCCAAAACAGAGGTACTATTTTATAAATGCAAATAATGTTCTTTTGTGATACTATGGGAAACTAGAAGAGATCTTACTCTTTTTACTGCAGATAAAAATGTATTCCCCCTCAGCATCTGGTATGCAAGGGCTTTATTTTTCAACAAAGTAAATTACACCTATAAGCCACTGGAAATATAAGTCACATGGAAAATTCTGTCTTATAATAAACCAAAGAACACTTCCACTTTATACACACATATTGATTATGTGATGACTAGAAACAAAAACAAAGTTGAATTTTTCATTATAATAACAGTTACACTTGCATCAACCTTCCTACCTTCCCCCTTCCCCCTTCCTCCTTCCTTCCTTCCTTCTTTCCTTCCTTCCTTCCTTCTTTCCTTCCTTCCTTCCTTCCATCCTTTCTTTCTTTCTTTCTTCTTTTTCTTTTATCTTCTTTCTTTTTCTCTCTTTCTTTCTGTCTTCTTTACTTTCTCCCTTTCTTTTTTTTAATTTTATTTGTATTTTATTTATTTATTTATTTGGTTTTTCGGGCCACACCTGTTTGATGCTCAGGGGTTACTCCTAGCTAAGTGCTCAGAAATTGTCCCTGGCTTAGGAGGACCATATGGGACCCCGGGGGATTGAACCACAGTACTTCCTTAGCTAGTGCTTGCAAGGGAGACACCTTATCTCTAGCACCACCTCGCTGGTCCCTTCTTACTTTCTTAAGTAATTCTGAAAAAAGTGAAATTCAAATATAGGTCAGTTATGAATAGTTTATTGTGTAAAACCATATGACGAAGGCAAGTAATAAATATCAATTTTACAACGGAGAATTTTGTTTTCTGAAGTCAGAAACAGAATCTGCAACCTGAAGCATTTATTTGCCACCACAAATTCAAGAAAATTTTTTTGTGTATGTAGAAACAGTACATTGGTTTGGAATTAGGAGAGTTTCACCATAGGTGGTTTCCAGGTGAAAAGGATACTCCCTTGGAAGTAGGTCAATTCTGACTGGTTGTCCCCATTTCTGTTATTGATCTCAGTTCACAGTTCCTACCAGGAAATTTTCAAAAGTTTTTTGATTGCCTTTTTGTGGAATGGGAACAGACTTGAGAGTCATTTTATGTAGAAAATATATAGAAAGAGTTATATTAATAAATATGGAATGAATAAACTGGATAAACTAAAGACTGATAAATCTCGACAATGTTAACCTTACAATTTTTTCATTCCTATGTTCTGTAAATAACAAAATTTATCTTTGTGTTAGTGAAAATACCCATGACATATTGTTATGAGATTTCTAATGAATACCCTCAGGAAAAGTCATCTATTATAAATTATAAATTTGTGTTTGGTTCCTGTTTTGCACAAAGCTAAATGGAGAGTAGAAAGGACAAAATTTTGAATGAAATATGGAAGAAAGAAATCCACTAAAATTATCACATATTGAATTTACAAGCCTATATGTAAAACAAAAATAATGTGGAATATTGGTGATGGGAATGTTGCATGGGTAAAGTAGGTTGTTCTTTATATGACTTAAATTCAGCTAAAATCATATCTGTAATCAAGGTGCTTAAATAAATACATAAAAATATTTACAAAAATTCTCCTAAACAGCATAAAAGAGATTTAAATAATTTGCATTTGATGATGACTATCTTTTGATGATGACGCCACCAAAGCATACAATATTCATGTAAAATAGAATTATAAGATGTTATTAAGATTAGGTGGCCAGAAAGACAGCACAGTGAATAAGGTGCTTGCTCTGCATATTGTTGACCTAGTTCTAATCTCTGGCACCACATATAGTCCTTTGAGCCCACTAGCAGTGATCTCTCAGCAGACAGCCAGGAGTAACCCTAGGGTGTGACCCACTAACAAAAACAAGACTTGATTAAAATTAAGTTTCTGCACTGAAAATGTTATGCTCTAGCAAAGTAAAAGATGAGCCACAGACAAGGGAAGATATTTGAAAAAAGAAAAAGAAAGAAGAAACAGTGATATGTTTTTTGTCCAGTCTATGGGTTGATTTCCTGAATTTCTTGTTGATAGGAATCACAGTTATAGGCTATATTCAGCTGGAAATTCATTAGGGTTGAGGTGTCCAGCATTACTTCGTTTTTATTTATCCTTAGCAGTGGGAAATGACAGTCAACTAGATTCTCTGCTTTCTTATATTTGCAAAGACCTTTCTCTGTAGGTCCTTTTCAAAATACATTGGGATCCAATATAAAGGCCTCACTTTCCAAAATGGTAGGTACCTCCAAATGGCTAAAAATAAGATGTGTTCCTTAACTACTAGTGTTGGAAATTAAAACAATTGTTGGAAACTTAAAATAATTCAGAAAGTCAAATTTACTTAAAAGAGAATGGAAGATTGTAACATTTCAAAGGATGGCAAGAATTTGTTGTGGTCAATGTGAGAAATAATGTCCCACAGATTGGGAATTTATTTTATAATATTTATTTTAAGGGCTGAAACAATAGTAAAACTGATTGGGCTTTGCATACAGCTCACCCATATTTGATCCCCAGCAAGCTATATTTTTCCCCAGAAGTCACAAGGAATAACTTCTATGTGCAAAGCTAAGCACAACTGGGCATGACCCCAAAACTTGAATTACATTATTTCTTATATTTTAAATATTTTAAATTTCTAATAAGTGTCCTGTGGAATTTTGGTTCAGAATGAAAGCTTGACTTTAAGTCCTGGACTTTAATCAATGGTAAAGCAGTTAAACTAATAAAATTGGAAACATATAATATATACATGTTCTACATATGTACCACTTAAAATGACACCCTGAATACACATCATGACACAAATCTGAAAAAACAATTGAGAACTTCCTGCAATTAATATGTATATATGTCCTGATAAATCATTTAATTTATTTGCTTATAAACAATTTACTTATATAATCCACTATAATTAAATCATTGTCTCATAATCAAGAAGTATGATGATTTGGTAAACAATACTTTTTTTTTCTATGGACCATGTGGGATGCTGGGAATTGAACCCAGGTCTATCCTGGGTCATCTGTGTGCAAGGCAAACAAACACTCTACCTCTGTGATATCACTGACCCCAAGAATGCTCCACATTACTAATCATCAGGGATGTGTAAATCAAAAGTATGAAGTACCATCTGACATCACAGAGATTGGCATGCATCACAAAGAACAAGAATATACAGTGCTGGCAGGGATATGGAAGGAAAGGAACTCTTTCCTGGTGGGAATGCCATCTAGTTCAACCTTTCAGGAAAATGATATGGAGATTCTTCAAAAACTGGAAATTGGGGCCCGGAGAGATAGCATGGAGGTAAGGCGTTTACCTTTCATACAGAAGGTCATCGGTTCAAATCCCGACGTCCCATATAGTCCCCCGTGCCTGCCAGGAGCAATATCTGAGCATGGAGCCAGGAATAACCCCTGAGCACTGCTGGGTGTGACCCAAAAACAAAAAAAAGGTGTATGTTGAAGCTTAAAAGCCACAGCATTTTTGGGGTCTGGGCAGTGGCGCTGGAGGTAAGGTGCCTGCCTTGCCTGCGCTAGCCTAGGATGGATCGCGGTTCGATACCCCGGTTTCCCATATGGTCCCCCAAGCCAGGAGCAACTTCTGAGCGCATAGCCAGGAGTAACACCTGAGCGTCAACGGGTGTGGCCCAAAAACCAAAAAAAAAAAAAATGGAAATTGAGCTCCCGTATGATCCAGCTATTCCACTCTTAGGGATATACCATAGAAATACAAAAATACAATTCAGCAATCCCTTCCTCACACCTATCTTCATTGTAGCGCTGTTTACAATAGCCAGACTCTGGAAACAACC
>PVKC010031069.1:0-14639 GCA_004027635.1 Crocidura indochinensis
CTATAGCCGGTTTTCAGTCTAATGGAATGTTCCTGGGTGTTTCAGCCCTAGGATGGACTTCTGGGAGAGCGAGTCTTTTTTGGGGACCAGTTTGGTCCACTCCCACGAAATCCAGAACAGCAAAGGACAAAGAAACACAAAGAAAAGACAAGACTCACAGTTCTTAGGAGTTGGCCCTACTGGGCAGGCGTGGATGCCAGGAGGTATTTCTAAAGGTGGAGTCTTCAGAAAAACCTTTGTGCTAGTTCATTCCCTGGGCAAAAAAATTTTCACTTTTTGGCTGTCTCTGAAGACATGCAAATCATTTTTTTCATTTCAGCCTTTGGTCATTCCTGCTCTCAAATTGTCCTGTTATTGTTTTATTTTCTTTTTTGTCTTTATACTAAATATTTTCCCTCTTGATTATCCTCCACCCCCACAAAGATAATACTGCACTGGACAATTCTACCATATTCCTTAATCTGGGTCAGAGTAAAAACTAATAATTACAAAGATGGTACTGTATAATGAGCACCGCTTTCTGGCTGCTGCTGTTTCAGTCAGCATTGGCTCAGGTGGGTTAGAATTATAACATCTAGTTGGCTTTAGCTATACAATGAATTAGACACTTGATCAATCTCCTTTCTTACAATAAGTAAATCATTTTACAGTAAAATTGCTTACAGTAAAATTATAGCAAATGACTTTTACAGTAAAATTTATGAAGTAAATTGCTTTCTCACCATTATAAAAATATTACATGCTCACTATGAACATATCAGGAAATACAAATAAATGCAAAAAAACCCCAATAAAAGTCACTTGCAATTTTAGAACTCAAAGTAATCACCCTAATAAAAGTCACTTGCAATTTTAGAACTCAAAGTAATCATTGGTTGGGGCCCGATCAGTGACGCTAGTGATAAGGCACTGGGTTAGCCTAGGACAGACCCACAGTTTGATCCCCCTGGCGTCCCATATGGTCCCCCAAACCAGGAGTGATTTCTGAGCGCATAGCCAGGAGTTACCCATGAGTTTCAGTGGATGTGGCCCAAAAACAAACAAACAAAAAAAAAAACAAAATAAAGTAATTATTGGTAACAGTTAGTTAATATTTCAGATTGTTTTCTAGGATTTTGTCAAATGCATATGCACTTATTTAAAAATATAATATGATTACACTATCACTTATATTATAGTATTTTGTCATAACAACACAAATATCATTGGAGGTCACAGGGAGTTACAGGGTGGAATAAAGGCTAACTCCTGGCTCATGATATACATGAGCTGATATGCAATGCTGAAAATTGAACCAGGGTTGTCTGTGTGTTGACTATGTGTTCAGTTCCTTTACTATAACTCTGGACTAAATATTGATCATTTCTATTGACTGAAAAATTACTAAATTCTATAGACAAAATTATTTCATTTAACTAGTTTTATACTGATACAAATTCTAGCACATATTTAAAATTGCATATGTAGAATGTGATTATAATTTAGGTACATACATAATAAAATATTAGTCAGTATTTATGTATCCTAAATGTTTAAGACAAGTGTTTCTGAACCAAGAACCTTAAAGAAAGGCCAAAAAATCAATAGTGAAAGTTGATGCTAAATTGGCCTACATTTAATGTTCCAGTTACATTTCTCTCAGTTATGTACAAAAGAGTTTGACTATTGCTCCAATCACTTGACAAATCAGGCATTGTCATTGTTTTAATCTTTACCAATAAAAATAATTGATCAAAAGTATTTATTAATTTTTTGTTTTGTATTTGGGTCACATGGCTACACACTCAAGAATTATTCTGGTGATGCTCGCGGGGGGGGGGCGCATATGGAATGTAAGGAGTTGAACCTGGGTTAGCCGCATGCAAGGTAAGTGCCCCACCTGCTATACTATCTCTCCAGATCCTTTATTGTGTTAGTAACCATTCTTTGATTATTTGTTAGAAAGATCTTAGTTTCTTAAATTATGTGTTACCATTTTGTATGGTCATACAACTTTAAAAATTAAAGTTCTTATGATTTATTATCCATAAATTATTTATACATTGTGCATATTATGTACATTGTATACATTTTTAACATAATTAAAAATTATAATTTAAATTAAATAGTCATGTAAAATGTATTAGATGAAAAAGGATAAGGGGTGGAAAAAGATCCGAGGTAGACAAAATTACACCATTCATTTCCTTGATGATTTTTCTGTTGGATCAATATTTCTGTTACATAGTACCTCAATATTAGTACCTTTAATATTAGGGTGATTTATTTGAATGCTTTTCTTTTTAATTGTAGTCTATAATAGCAGTAATTAAACAGTTGTACTAGGGTGGTAGCAACAATGAAAAAGTAGCCTTATTCCAAATATTAACAAATTTACTTTTATCAAAAATTCTAAAATGGCAGGTAACATTATACTCATATTATAGATGAAGAAAATAAGAATTAAGATGCAGGTTGCAGGGCCAGAGCAATGGCACAGTGGTAAGGCTTTTGCCTTGCACACGGCTAACACAGGAAGGACCTCGGTTTGAATCCCACGTGGCCCTCCTCATGTGGCCAGGAGCGACTTCTGAGTTCAGAGCCAAGAGTAACACCCAAGCACTGCTGGGTGTGGCCCCCCCCCAAAAAAAACAACAAAAACAAAAAAAAAGATACAGGTTGCAATTTAAGGCTAGTGTTCTAGAAGTCATTATATATATAGTCTATTTACCAGATATCTTTGTAATTAACCAGTACAGTTTACTCCCATTTCCATGACCACCATCTCTATTCTACCACCACCATCATCAGAATAACTAATAACATAATCACCACCATTGAAATTAATGCCTATAGTCTAATTATTGTATTGCTCACTGAACACTTAGCAGATATATTCCAACTAAGATTAATACTACCGATGCTGCTTTTGTAGAGTAGCTAATATATCCTTGGCATGATTGTAGTGATTGGAGATATAATAGTAAAGACAAACAAAAATCTCCTTACATTAATGAAACTAACAGTTGAGTGGGGGAGAAAACAATAGTTAATAGACATACCTATATAAAATATGGCATTTAATGCCATATCACTTAATTCTTTTTTTAAACTTTTTTTATTTAGACTAACGTGAATTACAAGTCTTTGACAGTTATATTTAAGGTACATAAGTGTGACAGTGAATTAGGGAAATTCCCACCACCAGTATTAACCTCTATCCGCCCCTATTTCCAGCATGCATCCCATACCTCCACTCTTAGCCCCCTGAACAGCTAGTGTAACATGTCTCTTGTGTATAGCTTGTTGTAGTTTGGACATCTTGTTTCTATTGTTGTTGATTTTGGGCTGGATATTTAGGTTTGATTATTTTTTTATTTCCACTCAATGCTCATGAGACCGCTTTGTCCCTGGTAATATCCGCTTCTTTTGTTCTCAATTTGTAAGAAGCCGTAGATATATGAGGTCAAACAAAATGATTTATGTTCTATGTTCTGTTAAAAAAAAAAAAGAAAAAAGGGGCCAAAGCGGTAGCTCAGAGTAGTAAGGTATCTGCCTTGCCAGTGCTAGCCTAGGATGAACCCGGTTCGATCCCCCAGCATCCCATATGGACCCCCAAGCCAGGAGCGATTTCTGAGCACATAGTCAGGAGTAACCCATGAGAGTTCACCGGGTGTGGCCCCCAAAACAAAAACAAAAACAAACAAACAAACAAATAAACAAAAAGCTGGTGGAAGCTTCTGTTTAGAAGCTATAAATATAAATTTAAAAGGAGAAAGAAACAACCCTTTTTTAAAGAAGTTGCTGGTCTGTTTTTTTTCCTTTCCTCGTTTTTGCTCTCTCTTTTTTTTTTTTTTTTTTTTTTTGGGGGGGGGTGTTGTTTCTTCGTAGCAGATGATTTTGGTTTTCTGGTTTACTCTTTATTTTATTTTATTTTATTATTTTTTTTGGGGGGGTTGGGTTTTTGGGTCACACCTGGCTGAGCTCAGGGGTTACTCCTGGTTCTGTGCTCAGAAATCGCTTCTGGCAGACTCAGGAAATCATATAGGATGCCGGGATTTGAACCACCAACCTTCTGCATGCAAGACAAACGCTTTACCTTCATGCTATCTCTCCGGCCCTGTTATTTATTTATTTATTTTTTTGCTTTTGGGCCACACCCAGTGACGCTCAGTGGTTACTCCTGGTTATGCGCTCAGAAGTTACTCCTGGCTTGGGGGACCATATGGGACACCGGGGGATCGAACCATGGTCCGGTCCATCTAAGACTAGCGCAGGCAAGGTAGGTACCTTACCTCTTGCGCCACCGCCCGGCCCCTATTTTTTTCTTAATCTTTTTTGTACTTTTTTTGTTACTCCCTTATTGTTTTTTTTTGTTGTTTTATTTTGTCTTGTCTTATTGTGTATTTTGTTTTGTTACTTTTTTATTCTTCTTTTCTTCTTTCCCCCTTTTTCTTTCAAAGGGATACTTACAGCACCTAGACAGACTCCTTCCATATCCCTTCTTATATCTCAAATAGAGCCACATTACTGGAATCACCTTGATCAGCATCATATTTGGAGGGAGAAAAATGGATGGGTACCAAGACCAGACAGTCATATGTCCACTTGGTGGAAATAAAAAATGATCAGACTTGAACACAAAATACAAAGTCAATGACAACAGAAATGATACCCAATCTACATCAAGCTGTACATGGGGAACAGCTGCACTAGTATATTGAGGGTAGAGGAGGGGAACGAGGGGTGCATGCTGGGAACAGGAGTGGAGGGAGGACAACACTGGTGGTAGATTTGCCCCTCATTCATTACTACTATGTGCCTTAAATATTACTGGGAAAGATTTGTAATTCACTTTGCCCACAATAAATAAAAAAATAATAAAAAGAAGAAAAAAGGAAAAGAAAAAAATGGGGGGGGGTCTGATGTGGCAAGATTGTTTTTGTTTTTATTTGTTTTTTTTTCTTGCATAGGCATAGTAAGTATTGGGGAAATTAGAAAGGAAATTCCCTTGGCCTAAGAGATACAGGCTGTCTCCACTCTTGAAGCATACTGTCATGAGATCAACGTGTTCATTGTCAAACCCAAGGTCTTTTTTTATGGTGCCAGGAAACATTCTGCTCAGTCTTGAATGTTAAAGTCAGTCAGTCTTCTGTAATTAGAGATTTTGGTCTTTGCACAGATCCTAGGAAAAAGTCTAGGATAAAATCTTTGTTATGGTCCCAAGAAAATTTCTGCTCAGTGGCAGTTGTAATCAGTCTTCTGTAATTAGTGATCTTGGTTTTTGCACAGATCCAGTGTCTTCTGATTTTATCTCACCATTAGGTGATTTATCTCACTTAATTCTTGTAGAAACCATATAATTTAGGAACTGTTGACATCTTCAATTTGTAGAACAGAATAGTGAAGCTAAAGAGGTTGAGGTTCTTGACCAAAATCAGTTACAAATTGGCAGAATTTTGGCCTGTACTTCCTGCCTCTCTTACATGGGATGAGGGTGTGGCTGTTTGGAGTTCTGACTCTAGTTCTCCTCTTTATGACAAAAATGAGGGCAGAATTCTAAGAATGACTATCTATTTTAATGATTTCTAGTCCCTCCCAAATAAATTCATTCCAGAATCTTACTGTGATATCCTTTGCTGATGTCAGAAAGAGAAAGAGGACTGACTTACCTAGAAATTTATTTCAGAACAACTGGAAGATAGATGAAGGCAAAGGTCTTGGACTTATATATGCACACATATACACATATTTATTATATTCGGTATATATACAGATATGTACATATATAACTGACATTTTCTTGGAGGAAAAAATTTGTTGACATAATATGTACCTCTCCCTTTTATTTGTTTTAAAATGTTTGTGAGCTGGATGAACCTATTTGGCTGTGTGCTGTGTCTTTTTGCTTTTATGTTTTAAATTTGATTTGTTCAATTGCTTTTCAAAAGAAAAAATAGCCTCATTGAATCCCTAGGACCCAACACAAAACACACTTAGAGACCAAAGAGAAATAAGGCATCACTTACCACAAAATACCAAGAAATCTTGTTTTTCAAAAAATACATTTTCAAGGCCTTAGTGAAATATACACTGCTTAATAAAACTCATACTTGAGTAGAGAGTAAGACAGTAAAAAAGACAAGCAGAACAAAAAACTGATGTTCCAAGAGTTTGATTGAAAATAAAAAGATGTTCTCATGAAGGATATTTTTAAATGTTCCTTTTATATAAAATACATTTGTCTAAATCTAAGAGGTCCAGATGACCTATTAATTATTATTATTTATAATAAACTGAAACTGAACGGGGAGATTCAGAACCATGTACAACTAGAATTTTTACCTAAAAGGACTCTCAACAGACACAGAGTAGTTCAGAACTGAAAAAGCAATCTCTGAGGAATTGCCAAATACAACCCTTCAATGCAGGATGGAGATCTGAAGATAACTTTTAGTCATAGGTGCATTTTAGATATTAATTTCTGCAGCAACAGCTAAAGTTGTCTTACATAAAAACTATATCTTAGTGTAAACCATTGAGGAAAGGAATATATGAAAGGAACATAAAGCATATTATGACATATAAATGATCTTTAATCCTACTTCAGATAAATTTTAATAATTATGTACAGCTATGTTAAACATGACTAAGTTTTATGATTGGGTATAGCCTAATAAGTTTGAAAAACTATCCAAGTGGATCAATAGATAAATT
The DNA here is from genome assembly GCA_004027635.1 of Crocidura indochinensis. Lineage (NCBI taxonomy): Eukaryota > Metazoa > Chordata > Mammalia > Eulipotyphla > Soricidae > Crocidura > Crocidura indochinensis. Next base: position 6,697 of record PVKC010031069.1, read on the forward strand.
CCCAGGAAAAAAAGATAAAATACCACAGCTGGTATAGAAAGTATATAGCATTTAATATATTAATGCAGATTTATTACAGAACTTGAAATGGCTTACAAAGACCTGCCTTTTTCAAAAGATTCCAAGCCTAGATGTACTTATCTATAAGTTCTATGAAATTGTATGGAATGCTAATTTCTATTTAATATATTCTTTGAAATCTATGCATATCATTTTGTGAGACTATCATAACATTATAAATTTAGATTAGAATCCTAAATAAAAATAATATGGCTATTTATTCATTAAAAGAAATTCAAAATTACCCTTTCTATGTAAACTAGCTTTAAAATGTGTACATTTAAAAATGCATCAAGGATCTAGAAAGATAATACAGTGGGTAGACCCTTTACTTTGCACTCAGGCAGCCTGGTTCAATCCTTGGTACCCCATATGATGCCCTGAGATTTGCCAACTACTATCCCAACCTGAGCATAGAGCCAGTTCTATGCTCTGAGTACCTTTAGATAAGAAACTAAACCTCCTTCCTTCCAAAATAAAACCACATAAAAGTTAAGTAAAATTTTTATTATTTTTATATATTTATGTGAGCACATATAGTTTTATTTCTATTTTTTATATTTTTTGGGAGTGCGACCTGTTGTGTTTTCTTTTCTTTCCACCCCCAAATGCACCGGCAATATAACGTAGCACCATTTCCCCCTGCAAAGACACATTAAAAAAAGGGGAAATCTTACGTATAAAAACGAGCTCTCATCTACTAGGGATGAGATCTCATACTTGTTTACAATACAGGAACATCTCCCACCCTGAAAATATGTCATGTGTACCCAATTTAGACCCCAGGTGATTAGACATCATCGGTCCAGCCTTAAAGCCTGGATCCCAGACATAGAAATGACACAGTTTTTCACAACTACAGGAAACAAATCCTGTCTTGGACATCCTTAATACTGCTGGGACACCATCAAGTGTCCTAATAGGATATGCTGACAATGAGGAACATGGGAACAACTTGAACTAGAACAAGGTTACCCTACCCCACCATAGAACGATAAGACAAAATCAGAAGACTTGTCACCCTTTGGTCAGTCTAAAGCCAAGATTGCGATCTGCAGATGACAGGCTGATAGAATCATGACCAGACTGCATGTATCCTGTAACCAAACAAAAAACAAAAACAAAAACAAAAAAAACAAAAAAAACCCCGCCGTAATCTAGAATTTGAGCTATGGCCTGCACAACAACCATGATCTCCAGCTCCAAAGGTCTATCTAGGGCAATTGCAACAGAATGGGTCCTCTGTAAACATCCTAGGATCAACGCAAAGACCAAAACCGCCAAATACAGAAGACGGATTAAAATGACACTGAGGGAGCAGAACTTCTAGAACCACAAAGAAAGACTTCATCACAAGTTCCACACCTTGACTGGTGTAGATACCGAAATCTTTAGATACGGAGGTCTGATTTTATCACCCAGGACGGAGCAAAAGTCTTCCAAACACCACGAAAGCACCAAGAGAAGAATAAATGAGCCTGTACGAAGTCTATAGCTAATCCCATGACAATATACTCTAAGGGTGGAGAAAATCTCTATCTCTTAGGCCAAGGGAATTTCTCTTTGAATGACCCCAATATTTACTGTGCCTGTGCAGGAGGGAAAAAGAAAAAAAAAGGCACAAAATAATTTTTCTCCCTTTTTTCTTTTCTTTTTTTTTTAATTTATTTTATTTTATTTTTATTTTTTATTTATCTATCTAGCTTTTGTCGATTTCTTTTTTTGGAGTGGTTATTAAAGTTGATGTCTCCATTTACATTTATATATAATATATAATAATATATGTGTAATATATATATTGTAATATATATATATATATATATATATTCTTCCTTTCCCTTCTCTCCTTATGTGCTGTGCCATGTTTTTATCTCAAGATCATGGCTTGTATGTGGTGCTTACCTTTATTGCTGGAATGCTCACTGGATATATTATTTTACCTGACATTCCTTTTTGGACTGCTGGAGTGATTCACCGTTTTTCCCTGTGTCTCTCAAACCGAGGTTGAGAGCTTCTAGAAGGACCCCGCCCATTTTCGGTGTATTTGATTTTTACTCCAGTGTATTACTTTTCCCTTCTTCAAACAAGATCATGTAACTTGATCTATCTAGTCCCGACCCCCCAGTTACAGGAGGAAATAAGGGAGCTATCAAGACCACACAGGTGTAAGACCACTGGGTAGCAAGTTAGGCACAGAGGAGACCATGTACTCTTGCAGGCCTGGGGCTGAGGGAGGTAGATATGGGAAGTAGGATGGGAACTGAGGTGTAGGGAGAACAATTCGGTGAAGGGAATCCCCCTGATATTAAGTTATCATGTACTTAAAATATTATTGTCAACAAGAGCTTTCTTTACATGCAAAAATTAGGGGTGAGGGGAGGACAACTTTGGTGGTGGAAATTCCCCTGATTCAATATTAATATGTACTTAAAATATTACTGTGAAAGATATGTAACCCACTTTGCTCAAAATAAAAATTATTATTAAAAAAGTTAAGTAAAATTTATTTCAGATATGCAGGGTGGGTAAGCAGGAAAAACTTATTTGTTTAAGATAATGTATTAACATTATCTTATTTTATTATATTAACTTAAAAACTTTTTAAAAGATTTAATACAAAATGATGGTCACTACTCAGCACCATGAAAAACAAAATGTTTTATTTTTTCTTAATTTTTTTATTGAGGCCATTGTGAATTACAAGTCTTTCACAGTTGTATTTCAGGTGTTTAGTAACAGTGAATTGGGGCCATTCTCACCACCAGTGTCGATCTCCCTCCACCGTCCCTAGCCCCTGGACTACTAGTGTAACAAGGTCCATTTTGTGTTTAGTTTGTTATAGTTTGGGTCTCTTGATTCTGTTGTTGTTGGATATTTAGATCTAACCTTCTGACCTTTTTCCCCCCAACTCAATGCTCCTGAGACCACTTGGCCCCTAGACCCCATCCACAAACAAAATGTTTTTAAATTGGATAAAACTATCTATAACAAACTATTTATTACCTAACCCCTTAAATTTTTTTGAATCATCCAGCATTTTTGGAGATTATTCCTAATTTTGTTCTTGGGAGTTGTTCCCAGTAGTGTTCTGGAGACCATATGATTAGACCAGGGATAAAACATGGTCCCCTTGCCTCCCTCCCCACACAAAATATGCGAAGATGTGCTCAATCTCTTTCTTTCCAGCCCTGTAAATATTCCCCTTAACACACTGTTGCCAGTGCATGTCCCAGTGACTCACACTTGAATGCTACTTAATGAATACAAATTGAAGTGTCAGCATCAACTTGTTAATGGTTAAACATAAGATTCATTCTTTTTCATAGTAGAGCAGTACAGGAGACTCAGTATTTCCACTAGCAGCCATGGCTGACTTTAAAGACAGAAAGAATAAGAATGGGGGTTAAAAGGTGATGTCAACTATTCATTACTCTTTTTACTACAAAGGGTGGCTATAGTATATTCTAGAATACTTGGCTGCTTATAGTCATGTGGTTTGCAGAGTTTTCTCTGGGAGGAGAAAACTTTTATCTCATTATCAGCTTTGACCATAGAATTTGTTTTGGTTAGTAAATATGAAGATCTTGACAAGGTTCCCATTTTGAGAGATACTTTAACTGCCGTTGGGTAAATTAATTTATTCTCTTCTACAATTTTCCTTCTACAAGAAAGTCATGATCCTGGTTAGCATTTCTTCAGCTTGCACCCCAGAATCAAAACCATCCAGACCAGTGCTCTAGACAACTTATCCTCCATATGTTATCTAAGTGAGGAATTTTTATTGTTCTAAAGTTACTGAGATCTGGGTGTTGTTTGCTCTCATAGCATAAGGAGTAAATGTTGATTAATATAGGCAAACAGGAGATAAGAACTGTTTTTAATGTGTATATGATAAAATCATTATCAAGAAAAATCAACAGATCAAACAGATATGGCCCTGAAAACAGCTTAAAGGGTTGGAACTTAAGCCATGCTCAGCCAGGGTGTGGCTCTAATGCCTCCTTCACCAGCAGCTGCACAAGTCATGGCCTTTGTGTCCCCAAGCACTAGTACTCTGGGCCTGTGAGCACTGAACAACTTGGCCCTAGTACTGAGCCATCTTTAGACTGTGCCCTTGGGCTAAGGGTTGCTCTGAGCCAAGGAATTCTCAGGTGCCAAGGATCTAAGCATTTCTGGGGAGCTTTCCAGTCCAATCTCCAATAAGGAATAAATAAATGATTAGAACCAGCAAGGTAACTGAATATGATTGCAAAATATGATCCAAAACTGCTATTACTATTGTTGTTGTTATTTGTTTGGGAGGTACATACCCAGTAGTGCTCAGTGTTTACTCCTGACTCCCTGAAATCAATCCTGGAGGGGCTCAGGGAACCATATATAGATAGGGCTTGAGATTGAACCCGGTTGCTGGTTTACAAGGTAAGTGCTTTGTCTGCTGTATTATTTCTCTGGTCCCAAACATCTGTCTTTGTTTAGGACTAGCAACAAAGATGATAAAATATATTACCACTATGAAGAATATATTAATATATAATTAATAATTATTATGACAATTTATTACTATAATAATGTATTTATAGATGAAAAAGGAATAAAAATAATAATGAGCAAAAACAATCTAAATAAATGCAGAAAGCCCTATGCTTTTGGATGGGAAACTTAAAGGTGCACTGTAAGTAAATTAAGTTTCCTATTTAATCTCTAAATTTATGCAATTATAATAAGTGTTATGAAAAGTGTTATAATAAACGCTTATTTCGGAATGTGGTGACTGCTTTTAAAATGTATTTTGGAAAATGAAAGTTCATGAAGGTTAAACCAAACTTAGATGCATGGAAAGGTAGCTTACTCTAGATATTCAAACTCCTGACAAAGTCGTGGCAAAAATCATGATGTGATTGCTGCAAAAACCCAATAAATAGGTTAATAACACAGAACATACTTTGGCTCTTTTTTTTTTTTTTTTTTTTTTTTTTTTTTTTTTTGGTTTTTGGGCCACACCCGTGACGCTCAGGGGTTACTCCTGGCTATTCGCTCAGAAGTCGCTCCTGGCAGGCACAGGGGACCATATGGGGAACCGGGGGATCGAACCGAGGTCCGTCCTAAGTTAGCGCAGGCAAGGCAGGCACCTTACCTTCAGCGCCACCGCCCGGCCCCCACTTTGGCTCATATTTATATATGAAACTTTAAATATGATGAGAATATCACAAGTCAATTTCTAGTATCTGACATTAGAAAAATGTCGGAAAGGGGGCTGGAAAGGTGGCGCTAGAGGTAAGGTGTCTGCCTTACAAGTGCTAACAAAGGAAGGACCATGGTTCGATCCCTCGGTGTCCCATATGTTCCCCCCAAGTCAGGGGCAATTTCTGAGCGCTTACCCAGGAGTAGCCCCTGAGCATCAAACGGGTGTGGCCTGAAAAAAATGTCAGAAAAATAGAAAAATAATGTTACACTGGTGAAGGGGGGTGTTCTGGTTATGACTGTAATCCAACTATGATCATGTTACTTAAATAAAAAATATATCAAAAACAAAAGAGATAGAAATATAAAAGGTCCTTGTCTCACAAATGTGGATTCCACAAAGATGAAAAACCTAAGAAGATAAGGTACAACTATAAAGATAGGGGATATCATGTCTTATATTAGTAACCACTGGGCAAAGTTTCCAGAAGTTTCACAAGTTTCCAGAAGTTCAAATAGTAAAGCACAATAGTAATGTCTTCGAGTTCATCAAAAAGGAAAGTTTTGTGTTCTAAGAAGACTCTATGGGCAAATTGATCACAAAGATAGAAACTAGGGAAAATTCTAGGCATGCCTTTATTAAATTTTTTTGTTTTTGGTAACACTTGGCAATGCTTGGTGATCACTTCTAGGTCTGCATTAAGGGATTACTCCTGACAGGTATCTAATGATCATATGGAATGCTGGGGGATTGCATGCAAGGGAAATGTCCTGCTTTTTATTCTTCTGGCCTCATCACAGAGAAATGCAAATCAGAGAGAAAGACAGTCACCCCAACAGAAAAAGAGGCAAAGGATATAAACAGGCACTTTATAGATGAGAAAGACTGAATTATTCCTAAACATGCATGGAGAAGTAACATTCTAAATCAGTAGGAATCTGAGAAATGTAAATGAAGCAAAGAGCTACTTTTTTAAGTTTGTTAGACTAAAAAACATTAGAAAGATGGATAAGGCCAATGTTGACACTACGTAGAGATATAGGAACTTCATCATTGTAGTCCTTAAGTAAGGTGGACCTACCTACCTTAACCATTTGAAGATAGTTAGTAAAAATTAAGAACATATATATACTAAACCCTGCAATTACATTTCAAGGTATGTATTTCATACGTATTTCAAAGAATATTTTGTAGGGGATCTTCCAAGGATGTGCATGGAAAATTTATAGTGATATTATTTGTAATGGTAAAGAGCTAAAAGCAACCTTGAAGTCCATTTGCTGAGATATCATATAGAATAAAATATCTGAAAACATGTTTTGAACGAATGGCATTTAAAGTACTAAGCATCATTTAGAAAGAATGAACTAGAAGGAAACCAGAGATCTTAGTGAATCTTAAAAATAATGTTAGAGAAAACAAGTAAGGCTAAATCATTGATATCATATGATAGATTCAAGTAATTATAAAGCAAATAACAAAATATAACTTACTTTCAATGTACACATATACAAAATATGTATACATATTTAAATATGTATAGATATCATATATACATATACTATATGTATATATATATATACATGTTAACATATTTGAATGTTTCACTAAGATAGGAATAGGTGTACAGAGGATGTAAAAATCATTCTTTGTTTTTGTTTTTGTTTTTGGGCCACACCCGGCGGTGCTCAGGGGTTATTCCTGGCTGTCTGCTCAGAAATAGCTCCTGGCAGGCACGGGGGACCATATGGGACACCGGGATTTGAACCAACCACCATTGGTCCTGGATCAGCTGCTTGCAAGGCAAATGCCGCTGTGCTATCTCTCCAGGCCTAAAAATTATTCTTAATTTCAACCAATTATAGCTCTTGACATATTTTCATTGATAGTAATAATTATCTTTCATAATAATATATACATTTATAACAATGTTACTTATGAATGCTTAATTATTTAATTTACAAATAATAAGCATTATGAATGGTCATAAGTGAGGTTCTATGCTAACTATGTTACATACCTAATTCCTCCCTAACAATCTCAGAAGCTAATTTTATTAATATTTTCCTTACAGAAGGAAAAAACAAGACTTCAAAAAAAGCCCACCAAATAATCCATCCACAGTAAATACACCCTGTAAAGCAGAGTGTATTTGAATCCATGTCACTATGACACCACAGTACATATGTTCAATCATAATTTGTCATCTTGACTCAGACCTCTGACTATGTGTTTATATAAGCTCATATTTTCTATTACAAGAAATAGGTCACATCACACTATCACTTCACAGCAAAGTATTTTTTTTTTTTTTTTGGTTTTTGGGCCACACCCAGTGACGCTCAGGGGCTACTCCTGGCTATGCGCTCAGAAGTCGCTCCTGGCAGGCACGGGTGACCATATGGGAACCGGGGGATCGAACCATGAACCGTGGTCCGACCTTAGGCTAGCGCAGGCAAGGCAGCAGGCACCTTACCTCCTGCGCCACCTCCCGGCTCCCCACAGCAAAGTATTTTTAAGTTTAACATTTGACCATACAATTAATTCCATTATCTTAGTAAATATATTTTCACTCATTTTAAAAGATGGCATAAGGCATGGAGAAATAAAATACTATGTGCTAATATTTGCCAGAAAATGTGGGATAATACAGGCCATGAAATACTCCATTATATTAAGAATGTATTGATTAAGTATTGAT
>PVKC010031070.1:0-14640 GCA_004027635.1 Crocidura indochinensis
AAAAAAAAAAGAAATTGCTCCTGGCAGGTACGGGGGACCATATGGGGCACCGGGATTTGAACTGATGACCTTTTGCATGAAAGGCAAATGCGTTACCTCCATGCTATCTCCTGGGCCCCAAGAACCACAATTTTTATTAAGCATTAAGACCACCCCTAGGTGGCGGAGTGAGGACAAAAGGTCTATCTTGAACTAGTTCTGCTCAGGTAGGCTTTTGACATGTAGAACAAGAGCATAAGTAGGGAAAGTCTGGGGTAAAAACAAGATCCACCCTGAATCTTTACTCCACTCACTTCCCATTCACTTGCCTGGACATGCCTCTCTTCCCTTGCCTACAGAAGTGTTTATATAATCTCTTCCAAAGTCCCTGTATCTGTGCCCAGCATCCCAACTTCGGTCCTCCTCTTCACTGGCCCCGAACCTCCTCTGTGGTCCAGATGCTGCCTGACTGCTTTCTGCTGCCTGCATCCATCCTGGCACCAGAAGGGAAACTGATGGTCGGTGGGGACAGGGCTAGTCCCAACCTGATTTCTGAGTCCACCATTCGCCAGACTGGATGCCTGCTCAAATGGGGCAACCAGACTGCCCTATATTGGCTGCACCCACACCCCCTGTCCAGCACAGCCCACCCTATCCGCATAAGGCCAGCACTTGGTATGGGTGAGCTCACTGAAACAAATGGCTCTGAGATCTTGAAATGTGAATCCATCAACCCACAAATATTTATTATGTGCCTTTTCCAGGCAAGACGTGCTCTTTGCATGCATTGCCAGGCAAGACACAATGACAGGCTGGGGGAGAGAGAGGTTCCAGGCAGAGAAAACAGCCTGGAGACAAATGGGGGAGCTGGAAGCTGGTGTGGGGAGTTTGGGGAATGGTGGAAAGGCTGGGGGTTGGGGATGACACAGAGAGAGAGGGAAGGGGAGTTGGATCTCTATCAAGCCAAAAGCAATGCAAACCACTGAAGGTTCAGGAGAAGTTTGGAGAACTGGGGGAAAGAGAAATGTACAGTGGCATGAGGTAAGGTCACCCAGAGTGGCCATGCCATAAGGAATGAAGGTCAGGGAAAGGAGGAACCAATTCAAGGCACCTATGGGTTATTGTCAGGCAGGTGACAGCAAACAGTGATAAGGCTCAGACCCCAAGGTCTGCCCCTGTGTTTCAGAGCACATGCAGGAAGGGGGTGGGCAGATGCTGGAACCTTCTGCTGGAAAGAAGGGCTCAAGTGTGCCCATGGGCAGGAGAGGGGAAGGCTTGGGCAAACTGAAAGGTTGAAGGTTCATGATTTGTGTCTCCAAGTCTCCCCTGCCTGGGGCTTTTATCCCAGGGGACAGATGGTGAAGGACACTAGGGACAAATGGAGACCCAGGGTGATTTTTTTTGGGGGGGGGTTTGGGTCACATCCGGCAGTGCTCAGGGGTTACTCCTGGCTCCATGCTCAGAAATTGTTCCTGGCAGGCACGGGGCACCATATGGGGCACTGGGATTCGAACCGATGGCCTTTTGCATGAAAGGCAAACGTCTTACCTCCATGCTATCGCCTGGGCCCCTCAGGGTGATGTTAACCCAATGTTAACCCATTTGGAAAAGTTCTAGAAAACACCCAGGTGTGGAGCTGATATCCTGCATCAACAGTTAGCAGTTTAGGGGGCCCCCAATCCAGGCCTAGTGCCTCTGCCATTTTCTGCAGTGAGACAGTCATGTCCACCCCTCTAAGAGGAACCAGAGAGCTGGGCATAGAGTCTCAGTTGAGACTCAGGTGGGATCCCCTTTCCCACGGTTGGAAAGAGTAGACAGGAGCACCAGAGGTGGTCTTCATTTCCACCCAGCACCCAGGAATCCAGCACCCAGTCTGTTGGACTGCAGAGAAAGAAATGTCAGCTTCGTATCCCAACTGCCATTTCCGCTCTAATTGGGGTGCAGGATGGGGTGGTGGAGGGAGGGAAAGTGAAAGAGCAAGGATAGAGCAAGAAAGAAGGGGTTTCAGATAGAATAGAACCCTCTTACCTTGCCCCAGCCTCCAATTAGAGCCTCTATTTCCAGCAAGGGCAGGGTTATCTAGGAAGGGTTGGCCTTAAACAATATCCACAGCCAGCTATAGGGTGTTACAGGAGCAGGGGTGGGACCCACCAATGCTTCATTTCCTCTTCTTTGTCATTATTACAGAAGTAAAACAATCAAATCCTTTTTCATTGTTCCTGGTGCCCTGATGACTCACAGAGCCCACAGTTCCCAGCGCAGGGTGCAGTGCTCAGCCCAAGTAAAGCCAGGCATATCAACCTAATAAAGCCCAAATCCTTCTGCAGCTCTGCAGGGCTGGAAAGGGACATGCCCACCTGCCTCCACCCATACCAGGTACCCAGGGACACGGAGAGATACTGAAGGCAGGGTCTGAATGCAGTGAGATTTGAAAAGGATGTAAGCAAAGAGGACCATGGCAGTGCATATAGGAGAGTATGTGCGTGCATGTGTGCATGTGCATGTGTGTGTGTGTGTGTGTGTGTGTGTGTGTGTTGAGACACACACACAAAGATAGAGAGGCACAGGGAGAGACAGAGAGACAGAGAAAAGACAGGAAATATGTGGAGAAGAAAGGAAGTAACAAATCTGATGCTGGGTACGAAAGGGTTCACCAAGGATTAGTGTGTAAGTACTGACATTGTCTTGCCTTCCCTAAATATTCATAAACACATTAAAATACAGTTTGTAGGAAGCCTTTAGAAATCAACAACTACTGTTTACTCACTTCGAAGACTTAGATTAGAACAAGAGCACCTGACGCTGAGAACAGGGAAGATCCTCACACAGTCAGCTCTGCTGACTTTATCTGAGCTTTGCGCCCCCACACAGTTCAATCTCTGTCCCATTGGATTCACCAGGTTGCAGGCATTTCTCTCCCTGAGGTGAGTCTTTCACTTCTGCCTACAACCTCAATAGGCAGGTGCTCACCCCACCTGAGATTCAGAGTTGCTGGAGAAGCTCTGAGGGGTCCAATAACCCGACTGGGTTACCCAACAGGGCACTGGAGTAACTGATGTACAAACCAGGCAATCTGACTCATGCCACAAAGCCTCCTCAAGAGTAAACTGCAAGTGTGAGACACAAGACCTAGGCAGTTATCTATACCTGAGAGTGATAGTGCAGTGGGCAGGGAGGTTGTCCTACACATGGCAGATCCTGGTGCAAACCATACAATCCCTTGGGTCCTCCTTCCAGGAGGGATCCCCGAGTGCAGAGCAAGGGATCGAGCACCATTGGGTGTGGCTCCAAATCCAAAATAGATGAATAATTTAATTAAAATAAGGAAAGACCAAGACCAAGAAGAATCGGGAGAACATATTCTTTTCTTGGCAGCTAAGGCATACTAGCAGAGAGAAGTTTCTGGGTTCACTGGCACCTCCTTACCATTTTCCCCTTCTCTCTGCAGTGCTTCTCAAATAGTGGGGAGCAGTCCCCCCCCCGGGGGGGCACCAAGCTCCATAAAGGGGAGGCGCATTTGACCTCAGCAAACACTGTCATAAAAGCTAAGGCCCGTGTTGATGTCTCTGTATGTCTTTAGCCTGCTTCAAATTCCGCTTCGAAAAGCTATGCATTGCAGAACGGGCTCATTGTAGCCATTAATCCAGACATCACCTCTGATTAAAAAAAAATCAGCTCAAATTATTGTATATATTTTTGTTTTTCAGGTTAAAGTTTTTTTTTTAATAAAGATACTATTTATAGTTGTGTGAGGGTGCGAAAAATGTTTTCTTCTTCCTAGTGGGGCATGACAGAAAATACTTGAAAAGCACTCCTCTAGAGAAACCCCTGGAAGTTCTCTTCCCATTCCTCCTCTTCACCATGTCCACATCCCCTTCCCTTTCTCTTCTCTTCCTTCCATATTTCCTCTTATTCTTAGATTCTGGGGTCAGGGCAGTACAGGTTACTTAGAGGCACTGAAGGGACTTAAAAGGACTCTAAGCATCTTATATTTTAATTTAACTTAATTTAATTTATTTTTTTTTACTTTTCGGTCACACCTGGCAGTGCTCAGGGATTACTCCTGGCTCAGTGCTCAGAAATCACCCCTGGCACGCTCAGGGGACCATATGGGATGCCGGGATTCGAACCATTGTCCTTCTGCATGCAAGGCAAATGACCTACCTCCATGCTATCTCTCCAGTCCCTTACTTTTATTTTTTAAATATTTTTTATTTAGCTAAAGAACTGAGATTTATGAGGCTGGAGAGCTAGCATGGAGGTAGGGCATTTGCCTGACATGCAGAAGGATGGTGGTTCGAATCTCAGCATCCCATATGGTCCCCTGAGCCTACCAGGAGTAATTTCTAAGGGTAGAGCCAGGAAGAAACTCTAAGTGCTGTCAGATGTGACACAAAAACCAAAAACCAAAAACCAAAACAAAAACAAAAACAAAAAACTTGGGTGTATAAAGCTATCAATAGTTGCATTTTAGGCATATAACATTTCAACCCGAATGCCATCAACAGTGTCAACTCCCATCATCAGTTCTCTCAGTCTCCATCATCCTCCCCTTCCCTTTCTGCCTGCCACTCTGATTAGGAACATAATAATAGTGTCCAGTGGTTGCACCTTAGCGATCATGTTTCCGATGCTGTTGACTATGTGCTTTGGACGTAGAGCTCTACTGCTCTCCCTCACTCCCAATATAACCGAAGCCCTGACCCTGGTTTCCCCATTACTTCCCTTTGTCATCTTCTTCCTTCCCATCTTGATTTCTTTCCTTTCCTTCCTTTCTCCTTCTTAAACTCTCTCCGCATCTCAGCTATCTCCACAACTAATCTGGCCAGGGGCTTCCAGCATAGGGCCCTAAGACCGATTTCTGTTTCTTGCATCTCCATTGCCTTCCAAGGAAAGATTATGCGTGTGGGGTCAGGTAGGGGTGTCCTGACTTAAATTCAACTCATCCCCTCCATGCTAGCTGATCCTTGTGTGCACAGAGATGACCTGAGTGAGGCAAGATGGGGTGTGGAGTGAGGCCCTGATTATTCCTGAGAGAAAGTGCTCGCACCTATGCCTGCCGCCTCCCTTTCCCTGCACCCAGCACAGTCACCACATCTGAATCAGAAGCAGAGGCAACTGCAGAGACACCTGCCCTCATCTTTCATCACCCCACCTGGGCACCTGCTCCCTCCCAACCCAGCTGGCTTTTCACCAGGCCTGCACCCATGATATCTGGGAGCTATTTTGGACTCTCCCTAAAAAAAAAAGTCCAAACTGATTAGTCGATAATTACATGTTGGAACATCTGCTCTGATTTGTTTTATTCTTTCTATTTTGGAAAATTGGAAGACACCGACATGGTGCCTTCTGGAGCTGCTGGCCAGCCCTCCTGCTCACCGAAGCACCTGGCTGGGCCCATAGCCCAGCTCCAGGGCTCCGGGAATGTGGGGGAGTTCTCTGCTGCCTGAAACCAGAAGCCCTGGTACTTGCACATTGACTCTCAGAGGGTGCAGGAAGGCACCTCTAATGCCATCCAAGTCTCTCCAGGGCCAAGAAGACTGGTGCACACAGACCCAGCTATGGCTGCAGCCCAAGTGTGAAGAGCACGTTGGAGGGGCATGAAGCACCCCAACTCCCCACTTGTGTTCTAGCCTGAGAGGCATCAGTAACTGGGGTCCTGGGCTCCTTCTGGAGAGCTGAGATGCTTCTGTGCTGGAGTGAAGGGCAGATCCCCCTACCCCACGCATCATTCGGTCACAGCTGGAGCTAATTTCTGGTATCTTAATCTGCAACACCCGAACTCCCAGGAGATGCTATTCCTGAGTGGAGAGGGGCGTAGGGGGAGTCAGTGTGGCAATAGCTGAACTCAGGGCTGGCAAGGCAGGGTCAGCTCTTCCTTCAAGAACCTTTCTAGAGCACATTTAGGGGTGCACAGGGGTGCTAGTGCAGGAGAGTGGGTCATAGACACTGCTCTCAAGATCTCTGGGGCCTCAGGGCTCAATTCCATTCCTTGGGACAGCAGTTGACTTGGAGTCCATCTAACTCATGAACTGCCTGCCCATGGCTCCCTGTACCTATTTGTCCTGTCCCCATACAGTCTCTGTGATATCCACATCCAGTCCCTATATGTCCCCATGATTACTGTGATATCCACATTCAGTCCCTGTATGTACCCATGATTACTGTGCTGTCTCCATGTTGCCCCATGTAAGTCAGGACTCTGTGTCCAGTGCTCAGCCTTCTAACACATTGTCCCCTTAATCTGGCTGATTCTTCTTCCCTCTTCTCAACTTATCACCAGGACATCACTTTGTGCTCAGATCTTCATCCTGATGGAAACATCTTTCAGGATCCTTCCCCTAACTTCCCAAACTTACAATAGTATAAGAACTCTCTTCTCTCTCTTTCTCTCTCTTCCTTTCTCTCTCTTCTCTCTCCTCTCTCTCTCTCTCTCTCTCTCTCTCTCTCTCTCTCTCTCTCTCTCCTCTCTCATTCTGAGTTCCCCTCAGAGAAGCATCCTGTCTCAACCCCCCTCCTCATGCATCCACTTCTGCCCAGCCCCGGGCAATGGGAGAAGAGAGTGTGCTTTGCCTAATGGACTGTTCTGGGCACCAAACACGAGATGTTGTCCCTAAATAACTGCAGGGCTAGAGAATGACTAGATGAGTGGAAATGAAGGAGCAGAGGAGGGCCTGGCGCACCGTGCCTATATGCTACAGCATCTGTACCATGGTAGTTACTGAGGCAGGAGGAAGAGGGCGCCATCAACCAGCCCTACCCTGGCTCTTGAAGTTTCCCCCTCCAAGTGACAGTTCTTAGTTTATAATTGAAGCCAAAGACACGAGAACATGGAACTTCAGACAGAGGCTAGGGAAGTCAGTTGGTGCATGCAGGCGGGAAATAGCTACCTGGGACACAGCATTCGTGCCCTTTGGAGGAAGGAAATCCAGGGGACTGGGGAGAGGCTCATGGAGCTGAATTGTGAGTTTTGGATGCCAGAAGCTGGAACCAGCATTGCAGGGCCCCTGCGTATTGCTTGGAGAGCCCCAAACTATAAGCAAAACCAAAGAAAGAGTAAGGTGAGAAGAGAAAGTCCACTTTCAAGAGAGGGGTTCCAGGGGGCTCTAGCACATTTGAGGGTAGCTCTGTGTCAAGACTAGCAGTGCATTCGCTGAGTCCTGGTTTTCTGCTGGGAGCACATCTAGCTGCCTCCATCCTACCTCTTCAGACTGGAGCAAAAACTGTTCTCCCCTCCCTGCTCTAAATCTGAGGGAAGAGAAGTGATGGGAGGGGAGCAAAGGGAAGGGATCCCTTTGTAAGGGATTCTGAAGTTTAGTGAGGAATATTTGTCCTGAGTGAGCACAGATACTGATAAGATACTATGTGGACATGGAACGTATAGTGAGAAGAGCAACTAAAGAAACACGAAAAAATGTGGGTGGAGGACATGGATATTAGAGGGAGACTTAGGATCTCAAGTGGTGGATGCTGGAGGTCAAGACAGACATGGACAAGAGGGGGCCACAAAGCAATGGCAAAGCAGAGGCAACGAAATCACCTTTCTGATACTGTAAAGTACTGAGTGGTGGAAAGGAACAAGAAACTTCTAGAAATGGAGACCACTTAGACATGGGGGAAAGGGGTCTTTCCTTTATCTTAAAACCTTGCCTAAAAGTCCCCAGTGCAGATGAGGATGTAGGAAGGTTCAGGAAAGCAGCATTAGACCTTCCCATCCCTTAGGATGCTCCTGTTTTATATCAAAAATAATCTGTCCACATGAACTGTGGTGGCAAGGGGCCCGTGACGAAGAATATGGTCATTATCATTATTAGTTTTTGTTTTGCCAGACATAGTTTTGTTTCTCTCTGTGTTCTGTTCAAATTGTTGTTGCTGAGGACACGTGGCCCCGAGCCCCTGTCGCCTGCCCCTCGCTCACATCACATTTGGGCTCATTTATTTCTTCTATTTCCCCAGAGACCTTTTGACACTTTGAAAAGTGTTTTTACGTAGATACAATCCTGCTCTCTTGTACCTGGTGATTCTTCCATTTCTCCCCTTGCACTTTTTTTTTTTATTAATAAGCCATAAAGAAAGTGTTTCCAGGGGCCCGGGAGATAGCTTGGAGGTAAGGCGTTTGCCTTTCATGCAAAAGGTCATCGGTTCGAATCCCGGTGCCCCATATGGTCCCCCATGCCTGCCAGGAGCAATTTCTGAGTATGGAGCCAGGAGTAACCCCTGAGCACTGCAGGGTGTGACCCAAAAGCCAAAAAAAAAAAAAAGTGTTTCCAGGCAAACATTGCTCTTGGAGTAATAAAACTCACAGGGCAGAGGACAGAGTGGAGAGGGCAGCATCATAACTCAGCTCTGCACCAGGTGTGGGGGCAGGTGAGACAGAGAAGTGGGGGCACCTAGACTGGCTTTATGGAGTCAGAGTCCCTGGGGGTTCATAGCACAGGTTGGGGATTGAGTCAACTGGGACAGGGGACAGGCTTAGCGATCCTGTAATATCTTTGCATCCACTCACTGTATGAATCCAGTCACAGGTGCTGCTGCTGCTATGGCTGGAAGGCAGTGTGTGAATCAGCTGATTCCATTTTTATGCATGAGAACCAAGGTGAGTTCATTAGAATGTTGGCCAGAATCTCCCCCAACCCTCTGCTCTCTCCCACTAGTACCAGGGCTGCTGACGCCAGGCCTCCTCTTTGCTCCTTAACTCAAGGCTCACGGTACATGTAGTGCTTTGTGAGACATTCTTTGGTTGTGGTTGCTGTTGTTGTTTTCTTTTTCGGCCACATCCATCAATGTTCAGGGATTACTCCTGGCTCTGTGCTCAGGGATCACTTTTAGCAGACTCAGCGGATTATATGTGATGCTGGAATGGGAGCTGGGGTTGACTCTGTGCAAGGCAAGAATCCTTCTCACTGTGCTTTCTGTTGTGCCTCTGCTAAACATTCTTCTCTCCAGGCTACTTAGACCTCCTGGTCTTTATTTTTCCCTCCCAGGCACTTACAATAATCTAAGTTATATCTAGCTGCTCCTTTCCCCCTTTTATCATATTTCTCTTGGAGAGAGACACCACCTTCCAATTCTGGGTGCTCCTGGATATCCTGGATGCCCATCCTCTACACACACACACACACACACACACACACACACACACACACACACACACACACACACACCATCCCTTCTCCCTTAGCTGGTCATCCTGCCTGTAGGCTCTGACCTCACTGAGCTGAGCCAAGGACAACAGTCTCCAGAAGAGGGTTTCCTATGACACAACACACGTCACATGCTCTTCCTACAGCTAAAGTACCAATGTTTCTATGAAAGGAGACAGGAGAGAGGGAGAAAGGAAGAGGCAGTATAAGCACCCCCGCACTACCTAGCACAGAGCCTGGCTCTAGGGTTAAGTCAGCGAAGAGTACAGGAAAGGTCCTGCAGCTGAACAGGAAGCACAGGGCTAGAGGGACATTGGTTGCTCTGCATTTGATTGTGTGGCTCTGACCACGACTGAACCAAACAGATGGTCAGAGGGTCTGGACCTTGGAAAAAGCCAACATTGAGAACTTTTTTTATTTGGGGGGGTTGGGCCACACCCTGTGATGCTCAGGGGTTACTCCTGGCTCTGTACTCAGAAATCGCTCCTGGCTTGCTTTCTGGACCATGTGGGATACTAGGATTCAAACTACTGTCCATCCTGGATTAGTTGGATCAGCTGCATGCAAAGCAAACGTTCTACCATTGTGCTATTGCTCAGGCCCCCCTGAGAACTTCTTTTTTTTTTTAGTTTTTTTTCCGGCCACACCCGTTTGATGCTCAGGGGTTACCCCTGGCTAAGCGCTCAGAAATTGCCTCTGGCTTGGGGGGGACCATATGGGACGCCGGGTGATCAAACCGCGGTCCTTCCTTGGCTAGCACTTGCAAGGCAGACACCTTACCTCTAGCGCCACCTCACCAACACCGCCTGAGAACTTCTTGATTTTGTTTGCCAGGGGGTTGGTTGGCTACTAAGAGAAAAACACAAAAGACAGAGAGGGAAAATCCTGCTGCCAAGGGAAACTATGACAACGTCCTAATTTTGTGGGCAAGAAGACATTGTAGAGTGGCAGATGCAATTTATGGGTCGTGTCTGGACACAGATCAGACTTCCCTCAACAGAAGGGGGGGATGTATTCTGTTTGTGACTGAAACCCAACTACAATGATGCTTATAATCATGGTGCTTAAAATAAATAAAAGATGTAAAAAAGATTAATGTTAATTAAAAAAAAAAACAGGAGAGTTGAGGGGTTTCAGGACAACCCAACCCCTTCCAATGCATGTGCTGGTCCTGGCCTCTTAGGTCCCCCAGGAGACTTGCTGCCCCTGTGGTTGTCCAGACCCTGGTCCAGCTTTAAAATCAGCCTCACAGTTCAAGGTCTGCTTCCATGGGCTCATGGGGAGAAACACTCAGATTATACTCTCGTCCTCTTTGTCTGCTCTGCACTGCACACAAGTTTTAATCAACTAACTTAGGTGGTACACTTAAAAACAACCAAAAAACCCAAGATGGGAAAACCATAATTAAAGAGCCAGTTGGACCTCATGAAGGAAACAAAAAAGCCTTAATTATCCTCAGGTTGGCTCTGGGACACACTCATCAAAGCACCCTGTGGCCCCAGATCAAAGCCAAGAGCTGGATACAGTGGCCAACTCTGTGCTTGTTTTCAAAGCCGCTTGTGTTCAAAGGCACAAAAGCTCAGAGCCCCCAGCCCAAGAAATCTCTGGAACCTTCCAGCCAGTTCCTAGGGCTCCCCCGGCTACCTTTTGCAGGAAACAAAGGAAACAGCAGCTTCTGGAAGTTGGGTTTCCATCTTTCTCTAAAAAGGGCCAGGCTTAAGAGAATTTAGAAAAAATGGGAATTCCAGCTAGATGTGCCCTAGGGATTCTGAAAGTAGGACTTTATACTCAAATATTTAGACAAAAAAAAGATGACAAATGCAAATAATTCATAGTCACAAGAAGACAATATGTGTCTAGCAGGGTGGACTGTGCATGATCACATGTCCTGGGTGTTGACAGCAGATCCTTGGAAGTCCTGGTGCTTAGAGACATCCTGAACCTTCCCTCTACACATTGCAGATGCCCCGTCCCCATCCTTATTTTCTATTATCTTGCCTTTCAGAGGAGTCATTTATTCACCTTCTCTACCTAATTCCCAAAGCTCAGAAAACCTTGGTTATACATACTTGCTTTTTCTGCGAAACTACATCCATCTGCCTTTCTCTTTTCCATCCATCAAAATCCTCCCTTCTGGCCCTATCAACTCTATTTGTCTTTTAGAACTGATTCTATTACTCAGTACACTGTGAGGCAGGAGTATTTGTGAAAGACAAGGCTCAGATCAGGGACCTTTGGAAACAAAGATGAGTGAGAATTTCTCCACCATGACAGGCATTACACTCTAGAGTAGGGGGCAGACATGTATTCACAGAGTTGCTTTAATGTCTAGAACATACCCCAGTCAGGTCAAAGAGATAGTATGCAAGATAGCACTTATCTTGCAGTCATTGACTCTGGTACCAGATTTCTGGAGTACACCAGGGTTTAGTCCTGAGCACAGAGCTCAGGAATAGCCCCTAAGTAACACCAGGTAAGACCCAATTACACACACCCATCCCATACCAATACTATAGTCAGCTACATAAAATTGAAATGAGCCACCATTTTCTTATTACTACTATTAGTATTGTTATAATTATTTTGGGGTTTGACCTATACCCAGAGTTATCTTGGCTTTGTGCTCAGGGATCACTCCTGGTGGGGCTCAGGGGCCATGTGGTGACAGAAACTGAATATGGATCATATACAGGATAGGAATGTTATCTTCCTGTTGTACTACCTCCTGGCTTCTCCACAGGTTTTCTGAGATTTTAAAATAGATGATAAAGTGAGAAAAGGGTAGAAAAAGGTCATGGGCCCTGAGAAGAAGGTGGGTCACTGTCTGACAGGCAGTGGTGAGGGTGATTAAGAGAATGCTAATGTCCCCACCAGCCACCATCTTTCCCTCATCCTCCCCATCATCCCTCCCCATCATCCACCATCTTCCCCACCATCTACTCATAGGAACAGTGGGACAAGGAGAGGCACCAGGCCTATTCTGTCTTTGGGGTAGGGAATGATGCCCTCATCTAGCACAATGAGCATCTATGTTGTTGATCCTCACCACACTCCTCTATTTTACAGCGGTGGCCAGAAGGACAAAGAGCGAAGCTGTATCTGATGCTGTCCTTTGAGTCTTCCCTCACCATATGACTCCCAAAGTCTCAGACAGATGTTAGCCCTGATGGAATCACTCCCTCATCTCTCAAAAGATGCCCACTAGTGTCACTTCCCACGGCCTCACAGCCTGCTCAGATGACGACAATCTCTTTGCTGGTTCCTGCCTCTTGTCCACACAGGTCAGAGTCCCAGTCTACAGGTAGAAGGCCAGGTAGTATTTATACCTCGGGCTGCCTCTCTCATGAGGGTCAGAGCCTCCGTGCGAGCAGGCAGAGTCTGCCCAGCTACTGCTGCCCCCGCACAGTCTTGGCCTCTCTCTAACATCATCTCTTCCATACCAAATATCCCTGATGTCAGACATGGTTGGTGCCTCCCACTCATCATGGTTCTTCCTTAACCTTCATTACTCCAGAATTCTGTGCTCAAATGTCTACACAGCCCATTCCATCGAGGTTTCAGGCTTTTCTGCATCCCTCTCACAAAGCTGCTGACTTCCTCTCTGTTTCTCTTTGGGGAGAAACATGCACATTAACTTTGTTTCTTTCTTCCTCGCTTTGTAGAATGTAATATCCAAGAGGCAGGGGCTTGGAAGGCTGGAACTATGCTGGATCTGAGGGCTGTAGTAAGTATAAAAGAGGCAGTGGATGGAGATGGTGGGGTATAGGAAAATGGGCAGGGGGAAACATGGAAACTGAAGGCAAGGGCACATCAGCTGGCTTGTGTGTGCATGTCGGGGCAGCCAGAGACATGGGCTAAGGGCTGATGAGACACCTGGGAGTACAAATGAGGGAAGGGAGGATTCCAATCTGCAGAAATGATGCCCAGTTCAGCTTGCAGGAGGGCAAGTGACAGACAGAGAGCTGAAAACTAAGGCCAGAATCAAGAGCCTGGGGCCTGGGAGATAGCACGGAGGTAAGGCGTTTGCTTTTCATGCAAAAGGTCATCGGTTCGAATCCCGGTGCCCCATATGGTCCCCCGTGCCTGCCGGGAGCAATTTCTGAGCATGGAGCCAGGAGTAACCCCTGAGCACTGCCGGATGTGACCCCCCTAACCCCCCCAAAAAAAAAGGAATCAAGAGCCTGGCCCTGCAGGGGTGTGGGTCGTGGGAGCAGGTCTGGCCACAGCTCTGCTCTTCTTGTTGATCAAACTTGTGTGTCAAAGTACACAGTGGGGGCACAGGGGAGCTGAGAACCTATATGAAGGAAATTACAACGGCAGGTGGGAGCACAGGGATGTTACACTGAGCAGGGCCAGACCCAGGCCAGGAGCAGGAAATAGTGAGATGAAATCCTGGGGAGAAACTGGTTCATTGGCTGAAGTCAGCAGCTGACAGGCCATTCTCAGCCTCTGCCTGGGCTTCTGTCCTGTCTTGAGGCAACTATAAACACTACCCTATAGAGCTGTCCAGGTCTCAGACAGAGAGTCCTGGCTGATTGTCATGTGGTTCCTTCTCAGAGAAAATAAATCACTCAGCACCCTTCCCCCTGAAAATCTACCTTCTGTATGTGAAAGTCACCCTCAATTGTACCCCTGTAATGTTGCCCTCACCCAGTTGTCCCAGCATCTCCTGAGGGTAACATTGCCTTATTATGCAGATCCCAGTTGGACAAGCAGGTTCAGGATCAGTAGAGAGTCAAATGCAAGGACAGTCAGACCATGCAGGGTAGTTAGAGAGTATAGGGACAGTCAGACAGTGCAGTCTGCAACCTTGGATGTGGGCAAGGCCAAGAACACCCCCTCCAAGGCATTTCACCCCACAAGTCAAAAAAGACAAATTCTGCAGAGGCAGAAACACAGTGGGATTCATCGAAGCACCACTATCTAGACTTGCCTTGTTGTTTCCAAGTCAAATGAGTAAATGAAGATGTTAACACAAAGAGATTGCACAGTTGCATATAGTCAACTTGGGTTTGATCCCTGGCATCCCTGAGGAATGACTCCTGAGTGCAGAACCAGGAGTAAACACTGCCAGCATCCCCACACAGCAACAACACAACTACAAAAACTCATATGTGGTCTATATATATGCACCACTCAGCACTCAGAATAAATGAAGTCTCACCTTTTGCTGCAACTTGGATGGAACTCAAAGGGACTCATGCTATGTAAAGTGCCATAAAGTGAAAGACAAATACTTGAACCAGAGAGACATAGGGGTGAAGGCAATTGCTTTTTATACAACCAACCATAGTTGCACCTCCACATAGCTTGCCGAGCACTGCAAGGAAAGACTCCAGAGAACAATGCCAGGAGCTGCCCTGACCATTGCTAGGCATGGTTCTCTACCTCCCTACAGAAGAAGAGAAAAAGACCAATAACAGATGTTTTCCCTCCTATGTGGGATATAAAGAAACAAAAGGAAAGGGGCCGGGCGGTGGCGCTGGAGATAAGGTGCCTGCGCTAACCTAGGACGGAC
>PVKC010031071.1:0-14649 GCA_004027635.1 Crocidura indochinensis
GGGCAAGGGCAAGGGCTTTGCCTACTCTCTTCTCCAAAGATTGCTAGCTTCCAATCTCATGACCCGTTTACATATGATGTTTCACTGGTAGTTTATATCTCTTTCAGAAAGTGAGTCTATGGAGTTGGCTGGCTGCAGGCAATGCAACTGAATTTGTGGGCATAGTACTAAAAAAAATTATGTGAATTCCTAAGAGATACAGTAAAATGTTGTTCAGTTTCCCCTCCATCTTCCCTGTCTACCTCTATGGCAAATAATTTTCTTCTCTTTCTTTCTCTCCCTTTTACACTATTGTTAGTAGGTGTACCAGGTATAGCACTTAACCATTTTTCAGCACCAAGTTCTTGTCCAGAATGATAATTCCAACTATCACAGTTGTAGTAGTCTCTTCTCTATTCTACCTGCATTCTCCTGATATTTCTGACAACCTTCCCACCATGGACCAGTTCTTCTGGTCATTGAGACAGACTCTCTATTGCTTAAATGCTTCATGATAGACATAGCTAATAATGACCTAGTGGTTTTGATTCGATCATTTATTGATAGATTGATTTATTACATGCACAGAAAAGTTTGGACTCAACTTAGACTTACAGTACTTGGGCAAGTGGAGGTTAAGGTTACAGATGCAATATGGAAATATATCAGGTATCACTACAGCTATACTGGTGGATTTTAGGAGCTAGTGTGATATCAGTGCTGAATATAGTATTTGAACATGATCATTCTGTACTTTGCCACTTGAACGATCTTCCTTTCATAATAGCAGGGACAAAAAATGCTAGGGGACATTTTCCCCCCACAGGTAACAGTGATGTGTTTGGGAACAAATATAACAACAATATCACTGACTGATTGTTGCTACCTACCTATATTAAGCTGTTTAGAGAACAAGAATAAAAATGATACAAACAGCCCTTTACCCTGCATTATGCATAGCATGCAATCATAGTCCAGAGGACAGTGATTCTCTGACATCCACAGACCCCCCAAACATATCACAAGTGCCTTTTCTGAAGAGCTATCCCTATTCCTCCTAATAAATTTTTTACTCAGTTCTTTTATTCCTGCTAATGATATTAAGTACACAATCATAGTACTCATAAAGCTACCTAATTCTTTGTTTACATACTTGTCTAACTACAGTGAGTACTTTTCAAGCATGATCATAGTCATCCAGTCTTCCTCAAGAATAATATTTGCCATTCTGTTGGTACACATTGATAATTCTGATAAGACTTAAGGGGACAATAATAAAAGAATCAATAAAGAGAAAATAGAAAAGAAATAAAGGATGATCAGTTATCTACATTTTATATTTAAGGAAATTCCATTATCTTACATTATTTCAAGAATTGATTCCATACATTTTATTAAAAGGCAAATAAAATAATTTCTTTCGTGTGTACCAGAGAGTATTTTAAATGATTAGAATGTGCCCAGACAATATGTCTGTGTAGAACATTTTTTTGACAATTCTTTAATTTCTTTTTTTTTCTAAAGAATTTTCAAAGAATATCATTTCTATTCAATAAGATAAATGGCAAAATAATAGAGCAACATATTATGATTCTTTTTTTACATCACATCCGGTGATGTTCAGGGGTTTATTCCTGGCTATGTGCTCAGAAATTGCTCCTGGTTTGGGGGATCATATGGGATACAGGGGATTGAATGTAGGTTTGTCCTGGGTCAGCTGCGTGCAAGGAAACTGCCCTACCGCTGTGTATCACACCAGCCCCCTATTATGATCCTTCTTTATTTTGGGGGGGGGCAACACCCATTTGATGCTCAGGCATTACTCCCAGCTAATCGCTCAGAAATTGCCCCTGGCTTGGGGGGACCATATAAGACGATAGGGGATCGAACTGTGGTCCTTCTTTGGCTAGAGCATGCAAGGTAGACACCTTACCTCTAGCGCCACCTTGCCGGCCCCTATTATGATCCTTCTTATTGTGGAATTTTAAATGGAAAAAGTATTAAGAAAAATAATTGAACATTTATGTATTATTAAATTGAATATTCAAAAACTGTGCCCTACTTAGTGATGCTAATTACTATCTAACATTAAAGTTCTTTAATCCAAAAGTAACTTTTACAAAAATGTATCATATAGAAATACTAAAACATTTTTGCAACATAGTTGAAATTCATGAGTGACAAGATTACTTGCAGCCATGAAAAAATTTGAAACTATTGATGTTTTAGTACATGATCAAATTACACAATTTAGTAGATTGTGTACTGGTTTAAAAAAGTATTCTTTTGAACAACCAAAACCTTTTATTTTATAATCTTTAAAGAAAGTACTATAGCCATATTTATACAGTCATTCAATATTTTTGCAGACAACTAAAGAATAAATAATGGATATATGTAAAGATATATTTATATCTACATAGTTATACCTAAGGACACATATATGCACAAACACATAGATAAATCATAATACTTTGTAGATAACAGGGTCACTAATAATATTTCTATCTAAGCATAAACATGAGAAATAGCTGTACAGTTACCGAAGATGTATAGATACCTAAATCTTTGGAAAATTAAATTATGAATTACATATTTTGCATATTTGTATATTTGTTTTTAATAGTGTATAACACTACATATAATCAAGTTAAATTTACCAGATATACAAGTTAAATTTACCAGATATACAATGTCTATAAAAATAAACATTGAGTTAACTTATACTTGCATAGAAAGTACTTCTGCCTCTAGCAGGACTACCTCCCTTTGTTCAAATGTCCTTCGGTTGACCTCTCTTCTTCCAAACAAGTTCCACAGTATTTTAAACTCAGGTATTACCACGGCATTCTTTTTTCCTGCTCTCTTATTGTCAGAATACACTGTTAATCCTTCCTGACAATCTGATCATTGCTAAGCTCCCAGGCTTGTCAATTTTATCTTTTATCATCCAAGTATCTATAGCAGCAGATTTATGGTCCTGTGTAGTCTTCATTTTTATTCTTTGGATATTTCCAAAGATAAATTTCAGTACTTATTTAAATGAATGATGGCAGCCACTTTTTTTCTGCTGAGTCCAGTTAATAAGGAAGTCACAGCAAGGGTTTTGCTAAATTCCCATATCATTTTGTTTGATAAGCTCTATTTTTTGGAAGTGACAGTCATATGACAGTCTTGCATGGTACTATTAATCACAAAAAAATGAAAACATAAATTTTCTAATAACAAAATCTAATTTCCTTCATAAAAAACAGCAATTCAAAGCATATATATTGTGAACACTGGATCAAATATACTATCTCTATTCGAAGACTAGCCTGTTACTCAAGACTAAACATTAATATCAAAGTCTAACATAGTAAAGACAACAATTAAGGCTAACATGAAATACAGTGAAATTAGATCACAATTATTATCAGAAATCCAGAGAAGAACAAGTAAATTCATAAAAACTTGTCAGAGAGTAAGTGACAAAGATTCTAAGAAAATTACATTTTTTTCCTGTACTGAATTTAACAGTTTTTCATTCATTCCCTTTTTGACTTAGTAATCTGATTCTATAAGGATGTGGTCTCAGGGAATCATCCTTTGTCACTGTGTCAGTTATGAAGCAGTTGGCCTGGGATTTGCATATTGTACTGGTCAGCAAGACTCAGCAGAATATAGGCATGCATTCTCTCCTCAACTATGAAATATGAAATCAGAATAAGTCAAAGTATTGGTATTTTGGGGGGAGGTGGAGGAAGAGAAAATCCAAGCAGTGCTCAGGAGGACTCAGAGTGACTTTTCACACTGACAACAGTTCAATGGAAAAAGCTCAAATATTCAGTGCTACTTAGGCCCTATAGTGTCAGGAATTATGGGAGTCACAAACATAGATGCTTAGAGACATCTGGAACTAAAGCCAGTGATGCTAGGAAAACTATGTGGTGCCAGGGATCAAACCTGTAGACTGCATTCTAAGGATAAATAGGTACAAAAGCAATGTTGAATATGACTACTTATTAGGAAATGCAACTCAAAATTATAATGGGATAGCACTTTATTTCTATTATAATGACTAATATGAACCAAAAAAAATAAAACCCAAGCAAACCTAAAACAAAACAAACCACAATTAGTACTGACTGTTTAGAAATCACAAATCCTATGTACTATTTGTTGTAATATAAAATTATAGCATTGTTTCAGAAATACTATATAAGAAATTCTAACAATTAAAAATTGAATTGCCACAGGACCCAGCAGCCCTTCTTTAAATAATTTTTCCAAAAGCATAAAATTCAATCTTGAAATGATACTACATATATTTCTGCTCACAGACGAATTCATAAGAGCTAAAACACACAAATAAATTTAGTGTTTGCTGATATATAGATACTCAAAATGTGGTATAACCATAACATTGAAACATTATTTTGCTTTTAAAAGTAAGGAATCATAGTGCTTAAATAAAGATATTATTAAAAATTAAATAAAAGTAAGGATATTTTTAAATATGCCAGAAAATAAATTAATTATGCTAAATAAAATATGCTAAGTAAAATAAATAAATAGGGAGGCAGAGAGATAGCATGGAGGTAAGGCGTTTGTTGTTCTCGCGTGCAGAAGGATGATGGTTCGAATCCCGGCATCCCATATGGTCCTCCGAACCTGCCAGGAGGGATTTCTGAGCATAGAGCCAGGAGTAACCCCTGAACACTGCCAGTTGTGACCCAAAAACCAAAATAAATAAATAAATACATTATGCTAAATGAAATAGATTGATCACAAAAAGATAAACACCAATTTTTCACTTAGTATGATAAAAATGATTAAAATAGAAAATAGAATCATAGTTTCCAGTAACTAGGGCTAGAGTAATGAGTAACTATTGCTTAACAGGTAAAGGGCTTCCAAACATTAAAAATTGAACTTAAAACGTTGCCTGTCCAAAAAGCAAACTGGGCTGGCGGGTAGGGGAAGGATTGTATGGGAAGATGGGAACACTCGCAAGGAGTTATCACTGGTGATGGAACTGTTGCTGGAACATTGCTAAAGTCCACGAATAACTTTGTAAACAGTATTTTGATAAAAAATAAAATTTGCATGATAAAGAATTATGATAATGGTTATGCAAATGATGTAATAAATGCAAATACTATACATATAAAAATGCCTACATTTGGGACCAGGGCTATGTTATAGTATATGAAGGCACTTGCCTTGCATGTAACCAACAGAGATTCAATCTCTGACACCACATATGGTGTCCTGAGCAATACCAGGAACGATCTCTAAGCACAATCAAGTATGGACTAAAACCAAAAAAATATAAAGTTTACACTATTCATATTCTAAATTTTGGTATATGAATGCTGTTATAATAAAATAGATTTTAAAAGGCTAATGAAAAACATTGTTCTATGTTTCAAAGTGAAAAAAAGAGAACACATATTTATAAAAAATAGATTTATTCAAATGGTCTTTCATTTTGTTTTGTTTTGTTTGGGAGCTACACTCCTTAGTACTCAGATCTTACTGCTGACCTGCTTGGGGGTCATTTTTGGCGATGCTTGAGATATATTTATTCAACTAAGTAAATGTTGACTCTATATTTAGATTACCTATTATCATTGAAACATCTGTCCTATTTATTTTTAGAAACATGCCAATTCAATTTTATATTGTGTATTATTTTATTAAAATAATTTGTGCATTGTGAATGTTATTTAAATTTTTCCTTTGTGCTAAGAATGATTATTGAAAATCAACAGTTTGGGTTCTGTACTTTTCATATGTCATTATTATTGAACTTTGGTGTTTTAATTATTCCTGCTGAACAAACTGACTCTAAATTCTTTTAAGTTGTTAATTTTACTACCACTATTGTTCCTTCCTATCTTTCATTTTTTATTTCAGTGTATTAAATTCTAAAAGTTTTTCAACCAACTGAAAATAAAATGCTTCAAGTTACCAATATTATTAAAATAAACAGTAAATGTAGTAGATGTTTTCCAGATGTTAGACAGAAAAACTTATATACCACACAGTCATCTTGAGTTAAATACAGCTTTTTGTGAAGTACCTGACATTTTCTGAAGAGTAAGCCACACTGTGATGAGATTTGAGAATATTGTAAAATATTAACATGTTGTTTATTTGCCTAGGAGCTAAACATGGAGGACTTCTGCTATAAATAAACTGAGATGGGAGAGCATGAAACATTAGTAGGAATATAAGATTTTTAAGAAATGTTGAGAGCATCTAGCATTTCAGTGGAAAAATATTATATTCCTTATCACTCTGCAGTAATTATATATGTTGAATTTGTAATGCAAATGATTATTAGGGACAAATACTAAAAATCATAGAAAGTGGTAAGTTAGAATTATAAGTCAGTTTACTTAACTGACTAATATAATATATTGGAATATATATATATATATATATATATATTAAATACTTTCATTGTTATGAACTGCTATTAAATGCAACCTCCCTGATTTCACAAATGTTGCCTTTGTAACAGACTGGCCCAGATTGGCCATTGTCTTGACCCCTTGTGGCATTCCAAATGTCTAACTGCAATCCACTGGTTGCCACTAAAGTGCTTTGCCAACAGATTTTGTTCTCAAGCAGTGCACAGCCCAGAAAAGAAAAACACTTTGCAAATCCAATGATTTCATGGGCCAGTAGGCTCTCTGAAGTCTCTATTACCCAGTTTATCTTTTGTTCATTTAATGCATCGCAAACAACATTGAATTAGTTTGTTGGACAATTAGGTAAGATATTAAACTAAAGATGTACATATAAATATGTCAAGTAATTATTTTAAGAATACATCTTTAAGGGATAGCTTAAAATGCATATTTGTGAAGGTTTTTCCACCTTTTTTTATCAGCTTTTATCTTTCATAAATTCTACATGTTTTCCAAAGAGAGCACAATGAAATGATTTCTATAGTGAATATTTGAGAAATAGCTTACAAAGAAATGAGCTCTTATAAACTTCCTGGAGTACTTCAGGGAGTTAAATTGATGTCTGATAATAGAATGATTATCCTAGATCAAACTTACAACTGAAATTGTTAGTACATATATGTTCGTGGTCTCTTAAAGGCTCTTCCTGCCTGATCTCTGACCACCTATTTCTATTTCACTGTCTTGATATTTAATATTTAATTTAATATTTAACTGGAAATACTGTTAGAGATATTTTATTTGTCTACATGTATAGAAATGGTAGTTAGATCATATTCCTTGGTTTTTTTTTTAATATTCCCTGATTCTAATGTAGTACCACAAATCTGCTAACAGCAATTGTCTATTCCACAGATACTCAGTTTTCGATTTGTTCCTGTATCCCTTTTTTGCATTTACTTCTAAGTATGATGACACTCAGCTATTAACCCAAAACAAAGGTGTTCCACCATCTTCCTTTTTCCTTTAAACTTATCCCTTTGATATGTAAAATTCAACTGGATCTCACACTACCCTCACCCACCTCACTGAATTTGTACTGGAGATTAAAGAAAGCTTAGTCTCATTTGGCTTGTAGAGAGAGACCATGAGGAGAGAACCATAATGACTCCATGACTCTCTTACTGGCTTAGTTTATTAATTTTATGTGACTACCTGTTTCTTCAGACCGCCCTTCTTGGGGTTGGAAATATGGTGTGTGGGGTGATTTTATAATCCGGGGATTTATTTTATACTTCTACACTACTTTAGAAGAGGTATGTGCCCAAGTTCAAGATTTTCAATCTTTTTATACCAAGAAAAATGAAATTTAATAATAGGCTGTTTGCTTTCACTGGACTAATGCAGTTCAGTCTCTAACACCTCCTATGGTCCCCTGAGCCTCTCCAAGAATGATCCCTGAGCAAATAATCAGGCCCAAATCCTGAACATCATGATCACCCAAAAACAAAGAAAATAAACTCTCTTATGTTACTCATATATTTTCTATCATATGTAATACTCATAAATGTTAATGATCCATTCTAATGTCCTAACAATAAATTGTAAAAACTTTCTCACCAAAATAAATACAGTATTTTTAAAAAATGAATATTTAAATACATATTTTTATTTTTTTTAGTATAAACACAGATCAGTAAATTGTCCTTCAATATATATTTTCTTATAGACTACTATGAGTTAGATATTTTGGTAACAAACACTAAGAAATGTGTAGGACATCCAAATACTCACTTTGATCTCCAGTCGAGGTCTTTTTGGCTTGATAGCCTAATAGCTTTGTATTAGATTGTCTTTAAACTGACTCAGGCCTTTTCAGTATGTAGGTGATCTCCCTTGGACTCTGAAAGAATAGGATCCAGGAAAGGGAAGTAGAGCAATATCATTAAATCTGACAGTGCCTTCAATTACTTTGTCATGAAATCTGCTCTACTTCCATAGTCTCTGATTTAAAAGGCATTCCTATTTGTTTTCAACCTTATGGATGAAATGGAACTGGAAATCCTAAAGGAACAAATGCTTTCTGATCTGACTTTAGAGTTTGATCAGAACAGGTTGAGCAAGTCTGTCATTTAAAACATTCAATAATAGTTCCTTTGTTGTAGAGTTGTCTTAAGTTTATGTTTCTAAGATGTTTAGACTACCTTCTAAACTTCTGAGTAAAAAGGTCAACTGTATCTGACATTCCCTGAATGAATAACAATTGATCAATTACTTCTAAAATATTGTGCACTCATTTGAGTCTTCTGATGCTTATTAACTGAGGCAATGTTATCTAGCCTGAGATGGATAATATATCAAGAATTTTTTTAAGGTGCTTTGAATTTGCCCTGGACTTCTAATGTTTTAACTCTACAACTAATATTTATGTTGAAAATTCCCTTATTCCTTTCACCCAATTTAAAATCATTCCTAGTCCATGAAACGACAGTTTTGAAATAAGTTTAGAATAACTTCCCAAACCATCAAAATTTCTGGTTCCAGAATAGTTTGAAGTATACCAGCGAGATGAGAGATTGAGTTAGAGTGGTTAAGTAAAGAAAGGAGTCAGGGTAAAGTAAAATATTCTAGATATGCAGCCAGAATGACCGAAGCAATATTTCCCAGACACAAATGACAATCCTAAATGCTTATATAAGTCATACCTTTGAGAAAATAGAATTATACAATCAGTCCCTTAATTTCTTTCTATATCAGTTTTCTCATCTATAAAGCATGTACCGGTACATCAACTTCAAACATTTTCATATAATCTAAGAAAAAAACTTATTAGAATACTCAACATATAGTAAGTATTAAATAAAAGTAATGTGTTAACCAGGTTAAACTATAGTACTATCATATGTTCTTCATTTTTCTACTTATCTTTAATGGTATTTCAGTTAATTATAGTCTCTCCCTTTCTAAGATATAACATGTGTGTTATTTATATATTTTGAATATCATTTGTTTTGTAAGTGACTTATGTGAAGTTGGGAAAAAGTAGGCATGACAGCCTTGAGAAAGCATCTGCTACTTCCCTTTCTACCACTCTCAGTCACCAGGGAAGTACGAGGAGAGCTATCTAGAACTGATGAAAGTCATCTGTGGGCCCCTTTGAATAACAAAGACTTCCTGTTTCATCAGTCCAATGAGTCAGCATGAGGCTACACCTGAAGTGCACTTGTTCTACATAGAGGAAAACGGTTCCTCCCAGGCTGTAGTGTGGAATTGCTTTTTCGCAAGAAAGTAATTCCTAGATTTCTTACCCAAGTTTTTTCTTCCAATGCCTTCTCCTCACAGAAAATAATATCAAGTGAAAATGATGGAGTATAAATCACTTTTATTGTGTAATCAAGGGAGAGGTAAGTTAAGTAAGATACATGCTCAAGAAAGAACACTAGCTTCTCCAGAGCTTAGAGCCAGCATACATACCAACATTCAAGTATGAAAGTACATACCTCAAAAGGGAAATGGAGTTGAAAAGAACACACAGGTAGAATTGGCAACTGGCAGCATGCATGGTATATAAATTAGTATATATACAATTTTTCCAAAGTACCTTTCATCCACCCCTTGAAGTCCTTTGCTAGGGTAGATGTCAAGGGGGAGAGTAGAGAGCAATTAATTTTCTTCTTTTGATATTCTTCACCAGGCCTTTATTCCAGTGGTAGAGCATCTCCATTCACGGTGTGCAGCTACCTGTTCTCTCCTTACACTCCTGGAATTCTGCATCTCAATGGTTTTATAGGCTCCTGGGGTGAGTCTTTTGTCTCAAAGCTCTCCATGACTTCCTGCTGGTTCTGGATTCAGAGACTGTTTTTTCCCTACCATACATTACCAGGGCTCTCATTTTTCTTCCATTTTTCAACAATTTTTCAACAATTTTTAAGTTATTTCAGAAAGGGATTTCAGAAATCGAGTCACATCTCTCATTTGCTTACAATCCTCTGTCTTAGAAAACTTGTTAAAAAAAAAGAATTATTTATGAAATTGGAATACGATTTAAGCCAACTATAAACAAAAACAGTCAAACAGAACAAGTATGTCCTGAAACATGGATGACTTTGCCAGAGTAGCATTTATAGTTCCTTAAAGTCGTTATGAATCATTCTATAAATTCATACTTAGGACTTTTAAAAATGCAGATTATTGACCTGAGAAACCATTTTGTCTCCAAAGGCATATTTACAGGCTGTTGTGCAAATCTGCATTTGAGTTGTTTTCACATTATGATCTTAGTGAATTCTTGACCAGATGGACTTGAACAGCTGCCACCCATGCCCAGTAAGTCCCTTTGCTTGAGAAGACAAAATAGATCATTTGTTTGCAATTCCTTCATGAAAGTACACAAGGGCAATTTTCCACATTGTGAATTACTTCTATCAGAGCAACATTTTCCCTGAAAAACCATGACTCATTACTCTATTTTGAAACAAACAAAAAATATGCAGAAGCATTTTTTTAGGAGTCTGACAATTTGTGCCCAAAAGGGAAAAGTTCCTTTACAGATTAAGTTATATATATTTTTAATGTTCTTTAGTTGCCATTAGACTCAAACTGACAGGGAAGGTTTTAACTGAGAGAACCACCCTCTGAAATAATAATGCCTTACATTTGTATAACACTTTATATTGTTCAAGTGCCTTCAAATATATTATCTCTAATCCTCAAAACAAGCCATGAGACAGGGAGAGTAGGTGGTTTTTTATACATTACTATATAAATATAGAAATCTATTTATTCCACAAATATTTTCTGAGTATCTACTAATTTCACTGTATTATGATAACTATTATAAGGAATAAAAGAGAATGTTTTCTCAGAGGAGGAAACTCTTTAAAAAGCATAAAAACACAAAACAGAATAATACAAGAATATACAATATGTTTCAGTGACGACAAAATGAATAATGTGAAAGCTTTTATGATAAATAGTGTTCTAGGGGTCAAGAGGACTTTTGAAAACAGTAATATCTAAAATGCATATGCCTGGAAGAATGGAAGTTTTTATAATTTCTGAGAATGTTTACCTTTCACTTTACAAGCACATCCTCTCTGAACCTTCGATTGTGTAAGAGTTTGGCATTCATCTTGTTTACTTTGCTACATAATGCTGAAACTGTTTCTGGAGCACATTCGGCAAAAATGTTTCAACAAAGTATAGGTTTTAGAAAAATTTCTCTCTGTCTTTCTCTTTCTCTCTATCTTTATCTCTCCCTCTCTCCCTCCTCCTTTCTGTGTGGAGCAACACAATATAGGGGCACAACATAATCAGTTGTCTTCCCCCATAGAAAGGCATCATCAGTTCTCTGTTGGATCATGCCCAAATTTACCATTAATCTTTTAAATAACATTTCTAGGTATTCACAAATATTTTTATATTACTGCACTTCAATTTATTTGTTAAAATCTTTGTAACTTTTGTCATCCAAATGAAACCACTGTAGGTATGCAGTGTAAAATATTCTTACTGCCTGAGCTTTAAACACTGTAGTTAGATATTTATTTCACTTTCAACATGTAAGTAACTAATGCTAGACAGATAATTTCTCATACATAAAAGTAGCTATTATTCAGCAAATTGCCTATAATAGATTCTGACTGTTTTTCTAAAGAACAAAGATCTCATTTTGGGACCCCCAACCCCCGATTTTTTCTTTGTATTCTGAAATCATATACAGCCTACTAATGCTTATGTGAGATTAAACACAAAGTTCCAATATAATAATATTTATTGGCATTTTTGTTTTTCAGTTTTATTAACTAAGAAAATAAAATTAATAGTTCATGTAAATTAATAAGCCGACACTGACCCCTGGTGTGCAGTGAAGAAATTGCTTGTTAGGTTAACGAACACTGGGGAAAAGTTTGTTTTAATAAAAAACATCTTTACTCAAGTAAAGAAATTCTCTGAGTTATAAAAACAAATGTGGAAGATGGGGAATGTAAAACCCACTGAAGAGAGAGAGTTTTTCTATGTTAATCTCTAGGGACATAAAAAGGAAAAGCAGGGACATAAATTAAAACTGCCAAATTAGGATGATGCTTTCGTTTAATTTGTTCAGCTTTAAAGCACAGTAAACACAGTGAGTTGGAAAATTATGTTCTGCTTCTAATTTGCCTTTTTATGAACTGGAATTTTTAAAGAACTGTCCTGCTTTTGTCTACATTTCTTTCTTAGGTGATACATGAGCTTATCTCTATTTTATATCTAAGTGCTTAAAACACAGTGCCCCAGGGACCAAAGAGATAGCATGGAGGTAAAGCATTTGCCTTTCATACAGAAGGGCGGTGGTTCAAATCCCTGCATCCCATAAGATCTCTGTGCCTGCCAGGGGCTATTTTTGAGCATAGAGCCAGGAGTAAACCCTGAGTGCTGCTGGGTGTGACCCAAAAACCAACCAACCAACAAAACAAACAAACACAGTGCCCTGAATGAAGCCTTCTTATTCTAATCTAATTTGCTTTTGCTTATTCACCTTTGCTTTTACAAAATGATACAATTAAATATTTGGGATATACTTGCACACATTATATCTGTATTACTATAGGTGTTGTTGATGTTGTTGTATATGTATGCATGTAATTATTTGCATGAAAATAAAACAAAGTAGCTAATAAGAGACATCTTTGAAAAAATATAGAAAAAAAGGCCTCATTTTGTTACCAAGGACACAAAATTAAAATATACACTTGTAAGGTAGCAATAAAAAGTGGCAAAATTTCTGGACAAATTTTATTATCATTTATTAGGCAGGGTCAAGAAAGAGAATTACTTCTTTTCAAGAGTCAAAGATCCATACTTTGTGAAAATATCTTAGCTTAATTTTGTTGGTGGGTGTTTATAGTTCATCAGAGAAACAGAAGTCTTCAAAATTTCATTTGAAAATAAAAAGACATGGGGCCAGAGCAGTGGTACAAACGGTAGAGCTTTTGTCTTCCACATGCTAACAAAGGATGAACAGAGGTTCGATCCCCAGACATCCCATATGGTCCTCGAAGTCAGAACAATTTCTGAATGCATAGCCAGGAATAATCCCTGAGCATCACTGGGTGTGGTCCCCAAAACAAAAATAAATAAATAAATAAATAAAATCACCAGGTGTGGCCCAAAAAACAAAACAAATAAATAAATAATAATTTAAAAAAGACCAATCATCTTCTTGAAAATATTAGTATTTTAGATAGTTTCCAGCATTTGCTACCTAAGCTCATATTGCTAATGAGAGAAGAGCACCCACAAAGGTCATTGTCAGATTGTACATTGTACATCATTGTTATTGTACATCAGAAAGTGTGAAGTAAATGCACCCCACATATACCTTAACCCAGGTCCTTTGCCTGGTCTATATTGTGAATTGGGGGACAAAAAAAAAAAAGGAAGTGTGAAGTGTATTATAAAGTACCAATTTGAAAATGTAGTATAGTATAGAACTTTAAGCATAATGAAGACAGCATCTGTGTAGGAGGGATCTACCAGGATGTGTATTGAAGCCCCAAAATGTGAAAATAAACAGTATATTAAAGCAGAGGCAGATCAGTATGGGGAGCCAAAAAACAAGGAAAGTAGAAAGTACATTGCCTCACTGAAACTAAGACAGAGCCTTTTGAGGGTATCCACCTGTATTGGTTAGCTCAGGAATAGTAAGAGAAAGGTAAACCTCTAAGACAGTGATATCTGAGCAGAGAACCTTGAGTACATCTTGAGAATACTGATTGGTGTTCAAAATTCAAACAAACGAAAAAGCCAAGCATAGATGTATATTTATAAATTAGTTAATTCATTCCCCAATAAAACATAGTTTGATTACCAAAATTTATATTATTTAAATGAACCATCTCACAGAAATACTCAATATGTTCTATCACTAAAACACAAATGCAAAGTGAATAAAATGCAGTCAAGTTTCAGAGATTACACATCTGAATTCTTCAAAGCACTTCTTTTCACATACACACTATAAAAATTTCTAGCTTAAATTATCAACATATGTAATAAAAATATTGCTTTAAGCAGAGCTCAATGGATAAAACTTCAGCAAACTGTTTATATTATTTTACTCTGTGATCAGGCTAGATTGCTTAACTAATTAGACTAGTTATAAAGCATCCACATGAAGAAAATAAAAATAAAAACTGAGAGTGGGTCTTCAGTTTTTCAAATTATCATCATTGACTTTTAATTGCTGATGATTAATTTCACTGTTTATTAATCTAGAATAAGAAAT